>VZSR01000479.1:12853255-12883194 GCA_013398615.1 Brachypodius melanocephalos
TGGATGCTCTCTGGGAGCTTTAGAAGTGATTTTTCTTGGAGAGTCTTCACCGTGGCCCCAAAAGTCCTGCCTGGTTTATCCCATGTGTATTTGCAGTGTTATGCAGGTCTGTACTCAAGCCATGTTTTAATCACTGTGTTTTAGTGGATCCCAGCAGAAATCACAATTTCCTCGACATTTTATAGTCATGTTTGATGCAAACCCCAAGGGATTGGGTAACAAGGCTGGTTCATCACCCAGCAGACTGTTTGTGGGTTATTTTTTACACAATTTTTGTGTCCCAGGCTTTGGATTTTTACCTCTGGACTCAGCCCTTACTCCACCACAGTTTTCTGTAATTTGGGAAATAGTTATTGGTAATGGATGCAAAAAATTCTCTAGAAAGTTCACCATGGAGGAAAAAAAGAGTGATGGTTTATTTTAATGAGCAAGCACACTGAGGAGCTGAACAACATCCAGGAACCAGAATTGTACAGAGAGGGGTGAAAAACAAACCTTTAAAATTCAGCTACAAAACTGGGAGAGTCAGAGCACTGCCAGGGAAAGCTGAACCCTTCGGGAAAAAAAAAATCTGCTGAAGTTTCTGGGTAAAGGAAAGAAAACATTTGATCAGTGAAGGGAAGAGACTGGGGGCATCGTCAGAGGATTTGAACTTCAGCCACGGAGACAAATATCTAAGGAGGGCTCGCATAAACCAACAGGAACAGTTCTGCTGCAAGGATGGAGGTGTTGATCCCAACTCTGGAGCAGAGAGAGGCAGCAGCGAGAGAGCAGAGCTGGGAATTGTCCCTGGGCTGGGTTTGGCACGGGCAGGGTGCAGGAAATCCAGGGAATGAGGCAGCGTGGAGCTGTTCTCAGCACTGCCAGCACAGCTCCCTCAGCACGCCCCTGCCTGCTTCATGTGCAGGGCTCCTCTGCTCCTCCTGCAAGGGAAAAATGGAAATTACACAGAGAGCTTCACCCTGGGAGTGCTGCCTTCAGTTTTGGCTTTCACATCTTCCAGATCCTGCACTGCATTGGGACAGAGCTCTGAACTTCACATAAAGTCTGAGCAAGCTCTCCTCACAGCTCAGTCACACCAAACAATCCTTTCATCCTTTTCCAGCCCCAGAACCAAGGGCACCGCTGCAGCTTCAGGCCCAAAAAATGATAAAGCACAGCAAATTGAGGAGAGCAAAGCGGGAGGATGGGACTGCATAACCTGGAGCTGGAATTGGACAGTGAACCCCAACGTGTAAATGGAGCAAAACTTATAAAAGTGTGAAAACTCCTGACTCAGGGTCCATGTTGGGTGCAGCCCTGGCCAGGCTCTTGCACTGCCCAAGGTGTGTCCTTTGAAGGCCTTTTCATAAATTCCCACTTTATTCCTTTAACTCTGTCCACCCTCTGCTCCAGGCAGCCTCCCAAGGCCTCAACGTGGAGCACCAAAATCCTCTGAAAGCCTTCACCAACACAGGGGACACCACAAACACCCACAGCAGACATGAGGGCACTGATCTGCAAACAGCTTTCCTTGCAAAATTACGTGTTTTATCCATAAACCCAAGATATTGCCAGGACCACTCCAGAATTTCTGTGTGCCCTAGTTGGGTGCAGGTGCTTTGTCAGGTCTGTGTTGCTCATTGGACTCTCCTGTCCAGCTTTACCATTCCTGCTCACACAAAAATCAGGGTCGGTTTTTTGGTGACTAAATCTCGCAGTACCTGCAGCAAGTTCCTCACACAAACAGGAATCATTTTTTAGTGTTCAGCTTTGCAGTGTCTGCTGCAATTTGCTCACACAAACATTTGGGTCATTTTTTAGCTCCCCGTTTTATGCTTCCTGCCTGGATAGGAAGTTGCTCACACAAAGTAATTTTTTAGTGCCCAACTTCACAATTCCTGGCAGAATAGGATTTTCAGACCTGAATATCTGGGTCATTTTTTAATTTCCTGTTGTATGCTTCCTGCCAGAATAGGGAGTGCTCACCCAAATATCACCATCATTTGTTTTTTAGATCAGTTGTCAGTGGGAGCAACAATTATTGTGTAAAGGCAAAGCAAAGGAGCAGAGAAGTAACAACCCTAATAAAACAACCCAGCACTTTTGTGGAGTGCAAATCCCAAATAACTCAGCCCATCCCAGCTGTGGGGTCCCTCAGGGGTGGTGGCAGCTCAGCACTCACAGCACAGCCTTGCAGAAGGAACATTTGTTGTTGTAGGTTTTGCCATCGGAGCCGCAGAAGGGTTGGTACAGCCTCTCACAGTAGATGGGCCTCGCCCTCTCCAGCCTCCTGTACTCGCTGCAGTCCACCTGCAAGGAGGCCAGCCTCCAGTGTCACACCCCCCAGACACAGAAATCATGGATACATCCAGTTTGGGGCCATTGGAGCGGCACAGCCACAGAGGTGTCCCAGAAATCAGGAATATATCGAATTTGGGGTCACTGGAGCAGTACAGCCAGCCAGGCATCACAGAAATCAGGAATATATCAAATTTTGGGCCATGCTTTGGAGCAGCACCGCCTCTATTTAGAGGCTAAGCCCCCCAAATGAAACATTTCAGATCCCAGGTATGAGTGGAGCTGCCTGGGGCAGGAATGGGGTCCCTGGAAAAGCACAGCCCCAGAGCAGCCGAGTGGTGGGATGTTTTATTATCTGATCACAGCAATCAGTAAATTTTTATTCCTTGGTGCCTCATTTCTTCCAGATATTGACCCCAAAGTACTCAGAGAGAATTAAAATCTCCAGGTAGCTGATTTAGGAGCTCAAAGTCATCAAAAAAGCCTCATATGATCATCACCAAATAAATATATTTTTTAAAAATCTAGTTTTCTCTGGCTTAAAATTCATCCTTGCACAATTTCTTGCCCAGAATGCCAAACAGGTGAAAACATCTGGAATTTGTCAGGGCAGCTCTGTGGAAATCCCATATCCCAAAGTCAGGAACTTTCACTGAAATCTCAATAAATTGGTGGCATTTAATTAAAGTTTAACACGTTTATTTTCTGACCTAATGTTATTATATTTTTTTACCTCATATTATACATTTTTTTATCAGGAAAAAGGAAATCACTCACCTCATCCTGTGGGGCAGCAGCTGCAGTGGAAACTGAATCACAAAAGAGAAAATGAAAAGCCCCAGTTAAAGAACACTCGGTGCAAACCAGGATGGCTCCACTCAGCACCTCTGGATCTTTTACCTCCTGAAATGTCAACACTGACAGAGCTTTGTGGGGTTTAACAGTGCCCAGGTGTCAGAACCTATTGAACAAGAGGATTTTGTGCATTATTTACCTTCTGTCACCTGCTGGAGGAGGGAACAGAGCCACCGTTCACCACAAACCCTCTGACAGCCCAGCAGTCAATATTGTATTTAATGTTCAGAAGCTTATTTTATATTTAATGTCTGAACTGGTGCTTGAGCATGACCGGGGTTTAATTCCTGAGTTTTAATTCCTGAGCTGATCAAGAGCTGTGCGTGGCTGTCAGCAAACCACGTGTCCCTTTCAGCTGGGTGTTTGCTGTCAGTAATGAGGATTAAAACACGATATTAACCCTAAATAACAACGAGAATACAATCTGGCTCCTAATCCCCCTTTAGGAAGGGTTTCCCTTGTTTCAATATGGATTTTCAGCTGCCTGGCTCCTTTTCTGCACATTGCTCTCACACAGAGCCCTGTCCCCAGGTGGGGCTTCAAAGAGCTCCCTCCAAACAATGCTAATTACACCTCCCACAAAGTCATCAGCTCCTTGGCGTGCCTCCACGCTGCTGACACATTTCTTACTTTCTTCAGGAATGTGTTTGTCCCTCTGCTGTCCCATAATCGTCATCCTGGGGCTTCCAGAGAGAGATTTCTGTGCAGAAGGAGCAGGGATGTGTTCTGGAGCAGAGCTCTAGCACTTGTTTGTTGGATTAAATTTGGAATTTTTTTTATCTTTAAAGCTTAAACTTTCCAAATGTGTTCTGGAGCAGAGCTCTAGCCATCGTCTTTTGGAATTAATTGGCTCTTTTAATATATGTCTCTTCAAAGGTTAAGCTTTCCACAAAAACATCCTTTCCTAAACCTGTTCGCACCCTCCCATCAAATACAGTCATTCAATATAAAGAAAATGGGCAGGAATGAAGCTCCAGGTCAAGTTTCCATCTCTGTCACCAGAGGTTTAACTGAGATTTCATTATGCTGGAATTGGATTGGATTTATTCTCCCCAAATATTCAGATTTATATTTTTTCCCCTCTGGTAACCTTTCAGGAGGCACTGTGCACAGGGGAGTGAATGCAGAAAAGGTGTGGCTCAGAAAGTGTTGATTCATCAAGTTTTCAAGCAGACAAGATAAACCAGAAAGTTCAAGGAAGAGATTTCCTGGAATTCCAATGGAAGGAATATTTCTTTCTTTTCCTGCCGTTAATGGAACACTGAATGAATTATTTCCATCACGTTTCGTTTAAACTGCTGGTTTTTCCTAAAGATTTTGGGATTGAGACAAATTTAAAGGCAATCTTTCCAGAGCTACTCAAAAGATTCTTTTGTTTCATAATTTTGCATTTAACATTTTCATTATTTTGTTTCTTTAATGTTCATAATGCTTTTAAAGTGCTATACTACCTGCAGAGCTTGCAGTTAGTAGTCTTGCAGTTATTTTAAATGCACTTATTTTTCTCTAAAATATATTTTTACAGCATGTTTTTAATAAAAATGAAATTGCCAAGTAAAGGCTGAAGAAATTTCTCCCAGATCCCTGTTTTTTAGAGCGACCAGTCCCTCAAATCTCTCTGCACCTTGGAAAAATAACATTAAAAAGATGGGATTGCCAGCTGGTTTATGTGGCCTGAGCATCATCAGCTGTCCCTGCTTGGTCAGTTTGGCAGGGGAAGGACCTCACCAGCTCCCAGCTCCCTTCTCAGCTCGAAATTTAAAAATAAATTGGTAAAACCGGGTGGCTCTGAGGCGTCACAGTTCTTTTGAGTGACAGAACAGAGCTCTGAGCTACAGCCAGCAAGGAGCAGCTTCCACCCACCCCAGCCCCAGCCGGGGAATTCATTATTATGGTGCTAAAGGACAGGATTCTAAAGAGAAAATTCCAATTTCCTCCCTCCCCCCCCGGTGCAGAGAACACTGAGAACCTCCCAGAGTTTGTCCAGAAGGAGAATAAAACCCGTGAGGAACGGGGATGAGTTACTCACCTGCCAAGCACAGAGCTGCCAGCGCCAGCAGCACCAAGGATCCCGTCAGCTTCATGGCAAACACCAACCCTGGGCTGTGCCAGTGCCACCCTCGGGTCCCCGCAGTGTCCCCAGTGTGGCCATGGCCCCGTGGGAGCCCTTTATAGCCGGGAGCCGCTGATGAAATCCCCGGGGCGGTAATTAGGGAAGGGTGGATGGGACGTGTCCTGTGCAGGGGAACGGGGCAGGGCTGCGCTGCTGATGGAGCGGGGATTGTTCGTGCCCAAACCCGGCCTGAACCCAGCCTAATTAACTGCCTAATTAACTGTTCCAGCCCCAGCAGCCAGGCTCTGACTCAGGGCTGCTGCTCTGTTAGTGCCATGGGGACTGTTCCCAGGGAGGAATAATCCTGCCTGGCTGTTTGCCAAAATCTTCATCCCACAAGGGTTTGGTTCTTGTTTTTGGGGTGTTCTGGGGCTGGTTGTGAGCTCTGGTTGTGGCCGTGCACTGAGCCCTTCAGCTGCTCTGGGAAATTTGTGTTCTGCTCCAATTTGTGTTCTTCACACCCAGCCCAGAGCATCCCCCAGGGTTCCTTTTCCCTTCAAATGTCCCCAGTTTGGGATCAGATCCGATGATTTGGGAGAGCAGCAGCAAAGACACCCCACGGCTCTGCCTGGCCAAGGCAAGAGAGGATTCCCAGCCCTGAGCATCCCCCGAGCTCCTGTCCAGCCAAGGACCAGGAGGAGATTCCTTTGCCCCTCTGCTCCCATTTCCCTGCTTCCAGCACAACAGGAGGGATTCCTTAAACAAATTCCTTAAACAAATCCTGTATTTGCTGCCAAAAGGCAGAAATTTCTGTCCTTTATGACAGAGCCACGGGGGAGTCCCAATGGGACATTCAGGTCTGAGGCTTAACTTTCATAAATCCAAATAATATGAAGTTTGGAGGTGATAGATTGGTTTCAAGCCCTCCTTCCAGAATTGCCTTCTCTTCTTAGTGATTTACCACCTAAACATGCAAAAATCTCAACAGGAAAAATCCCTGCACACCACCACAATTCCCACAATTCCCACAATTCCCACAATTCCCAGTATTTCAGTGATCACCTTCCCTCACTGCGGGGTAGCCCAGGGCTTTCTCCCCGTGCAGGATTGGGGTCAGAGATGTTTATTCCAGTCAAACAAGGGTCTGAAAGCTCCTGCAGAAAAGATTTCAATAGGTCAGGCAAGCCTTGAGCCCCTCTAACGCATCCCAAGAGGGATATGAATAATTTTGTCTTTAAAGAATATAGGTAATTAATAAAGGTTTAATTCCTAATCACTTAAAAGGATGAAAAACATAAATGCCATCAAATCCAAATTCCAGGATGGGCAAAGACCTGGTTGGAGCTGGAGGCCTGGAATTTTATTTTTTGAATGCCCTTCAGTGGTTCAGTTCTAAATGTTTTCTTTTTCCTTAATTTGGACGTGTTCCTGGGAGGCTGAGAGGAACAAAGGCAGGGTGGGGCTAGTCTGGATCTCTCTGCTTGGGGCTTTGTGTTCTGGCGAGCATTTTTGGAGAAATGCCTGGCAGGGCACATGCAGGAACTCGTGGGGAGTATTCAGGACATGTCCTGGTTGATGGACAATTATGAGCAATTAGACAACAGCAGCAAATCCCAAAGCATCAGGAAGTTCCTCCTGATCTGAAGAGTTTTGAGCACACACAACTCTCAGAGATGTCCTGGCACTGTGGAACTGCAGCCTGACAGATCCTGCCAGCTCCTGCCAGGAATGAGGAAAGGGCTCCAGTCCAGAGCTCCAGTGGCTGTGGGATGCAGCCCCAGCCTCCATCCCATCCCACCCCATCCCACCCCATCCCACCCCATCCCACCCCGTGCCATGCCATCCCATCCCTCTCAGGGAACACAAACCTCTCTCTGCACCCTGCTCACTTCATGTAGGAAGATTTTCCAGCTCTCCTCTTGAATTCCAGTCCATCATTCCCCAGGTGTCACTGGCCAGGCTGGAGCTGCTGTTTTGGGACAGTTCTGGCAGGGAAAGGCACTGAAATGCTGGGTCAGAGCCAGTGAGGGAGCACCAAGGGTTGAGGGGGTGAAACGGGAGGAAAACTTGGGAGAAAGGGTTGGCTCCATTTGGAGAAGGAGGAAAAGCCTGGTTGGTGACAGAGGAAACGGGAGCCAGAGCCCTCCCGGAGCTGCAGAGTGAAAGGAAGAGGCAACAGAGCAAATTGCAGGGAGAGAAATCCCAATTAGATGGGAGCAAAACAAATTTCACAAGGCGAGGAGTCAGCCATGGGGACAGGTTATCCAGAGATCAGCGGAGATACCGAACTGGGGCTGTTCTAAAGGGGCCACGGAGGGCGTGGGTGACCTCCACGGGCAATTCCAATGGAACTGCTGCTGCCATTCCCACTGGGGAAGGTCAAGTGCTGCTGCCATTTTCAGGGGCCTTGGGGTGTCTTTGTCCTCATAAATTAACCTTTGACAGAGCAAACGTGGGCAGTAAATCACAGTAGAGTGATTTAAGCTCCTGTGAAAAAAAGAAGTTCATTGGAAAAATAAATGTGGGGATATGTACTGGAATAGCTGCTTCCTAAAGCTGAGTTCCTAATTGCCTGAGTTCCTTCCAAAATTTGGGGTAAATATGGTAAATAAATCGTTTATATTGAAGAGCTGTGAGTGCAATTTTGGCCTCATCAGCAAGCCCATGAATACCTGTGAGTTAATTGTGGAACTCCCCTAATTTTCTATTTTGCCATTGTATCTTGGTTTTTTCCCCCAAATTCTTATCCCTCCAAGTCGATCTTTTGAAGAAGAAAAAGCAATTCCACGGTGTTACATATGGCAAAATATCAGCGTGCATTTTTCTGAGGGCGAGAAAATGTTCCCAATTATTATTCCTTCCAAACTTTAGACTGCTTTTAGTTCCGGTGCCCTGGTTGGATCCGCCGCTGGGATGCCAAAAATGCTGCAGCAGCAGCAGATCATTAATTAAGTGCATGGGAGGATGTTCCCTGGCCGCATTCCAGAGGAGGAAGCTGCTCCCACTCATCCGTGGGGAGCCTCCCAAGCGGGGCATCCGCAGAGCTGACAAAGAGCACGTGGAAAAGGGAAAAAAACCCCAAATTGTCACCTGGAGGGAGGGTCCAGCCGCGGCTGCTGCAGTCACGGTGGGACCTCGCCTCCCTCGCCGGGAGCCCGGGGTGTTTTCATCCCCAGGGAGGGTCCCTGGCTCGGGGGTGCCCGCCCAGGAGCGATTAAAGCTTTGAAGTTTTGCTCAAGGCGGGGCTGGAGGAGCGAGCGCTGCCTTTGCTGGGGCTGTGCCCGAGCCTTGGCTGTTTGCCTGGGGAAGGTGAGGTCCCTGGGGGACATCAAAGGAGCTTTTCTTCAGCTGAGGGTGTCAGGCCAGGCCCGCTGAAGGTCCCGTGTGTTGTTTCGGAAATTAAAAACAAACCCAGCAAAGGCTGGAGCTGATCTTTGTTTCCCTTTGTGCCGGGAGCGGTGCCCGGTGTCCTGCGGGCAGCTCGGGGATCCTCCCTCGGTGTCAGACCATCGATGGTTCGGAGCTGATTCTTCACAAAAACAAAGCATTAATGGTTTAACACTTCCACCGAATGGGCTTTGGACAGGACGGGTTTGAACCCGCCTGAAGATGCAATTCCCGGCTGTTCTGTCACACCAAAGTCGATCAAAGTGACATTTCAAGAAGGGTCTCAAAGCTTTTTCACGGCTCACAACAAGGCTGGAGGACGTGCGTGGCGCTTCCCTTTATTAAAAATAAAAACTTTTCTAAAAGAGAGGCTACAACGCAGGAAGGAGAGGGCTGGGAGGAAGATCAGGGCGGAGAAGGGGTGGATGTGAAGCATTTGGAGCTGAAATCTGTGTTCCCCCCCAGAACCCCTCGTTAAACCTCAGCTTTCCCCCCTTCTGCTCTCAGCAAGCGCCTGCCCCGCTCCAGGGGCTGAAGCTCTTGGAGAACAGCAAATCCCTCCAGTGACCAATTAGTGCCTCATTAAGGACACCGACTGTTTGTCTGTCAAGCATTCCTTGAGCCGAGCAGCACCCATAGAAAGCCCTGGGGGGGATTAGTCAGGCCCTGCTCAGAGCAGATTTAGGGAGGTGTGGTGGCAGAACCCAAAGCCAGGGGTTGAGTGATGGCCATGAACAGAAAGCTGCAGGAGCTGCCCCTTCCCAGGAAACGCTTGGAAAAAGGAGCCGGTCCAGCAGAAAAACCTTGGTTTTCTACAGTCAGCTACCCTCCTCTCTCAGGAATAAATTAGATCTAAAAAATTATGTCAGAAAAATATTGGTTTTATACAGTCAACCACTCTCCTCTCTCAGGAATAAATCTGATCTAAAATTTTATGTCAGAAGCTTGGATTTTGCAATCTAAAGTTGGGGGGGTTTGGGAGGGGGCGAATTTTGTTCATTGTACAGCCTGAGTGTGTGCCTTTGACATTTATCCAGAGGTTTCCAGATTATTTACGGTGCAACAAGGAGAGGAATGAAGGAAGAGAAGCCCCAGGACTGGCTGACAGTGATGATGCTCTTGGATAGATGGAGTATGTTAGAGAGTGATCTCCTGTGTGTGGAGCCACCATAGCGAATATTTTTTGCTTTTTATCCAATCTAGACAGAGCTGGGAGCCTGACCATTCCCAGAGGAGGCATTCACAGGCACTTGGATCCTTGGCTTCTCTCATTTCGTGGCGTCCTGGCACAGAAAGGAACATTCTGAAGGCAAAGATCCATTTAGGCTTTGTCAGGATGCCAAATTTAGCTGAATATTCCAAGAATGGAGGCTGGGCTGGGCCCGAGCTCAGGAGAGGTTTCGGGGATTGGTTTCAGGGGTGCCAAGGTTCAGATCCTGAGGGTCAGGAAGGTTCTGTGACCTCTGAGCGCTGAAACCAGGGAGGAACCTCGGGTGGGTTCAGTTCAAAGCTGGAGACCACAAAGAACCCCAGAGTTCTCCTCTCCTGCAGGACAGGGCTCAGCAGACCCTGCTGTCACACCCTGCTCCCTTGCCTGGGTCATGCTCTGCACTTTTACAGGCTGGGAATTTGATATTATTAATTAGGAATAGCTAATTTGCCCTGCAGACATTGAGACAGAAATAGTGTCTGATCCTCTGGTATGGAAGTAAAGACTGACACAAACCATTCTTAAAAGATCACAAATAAACCAAATTTTCTTGTTTTCAGTGCGTTTATTATTAGCTCCTTTGTAAACAAGCACATAAGTTGCCTTTATAGCCAAAATAAGACATGTAAACTTAATATCAATAAATACTGACAGGACTTGTAAATAAATTATCAGCAGTTTTCTGAAATATCAGATGCTTCACACATTTTCAATGTTTAAATATCTTAAATTACCACCCATTGCTGAGACTGGGAAAAAAGGAAGCATGGTTGCAATGAAAGACTTTAATGTCAGTGATTCTGTATCAGAGCTTAAGGCCTGAATCCTCAAGGATATTTCAGAGGATTTTGCCCTCCTGGAAGTCAGGGCTCAGTGTTTCAACAAAGGATCCATCCCTGGAAGTGTCCAGGGCCAGGCTGGATGGAGCTCTGAGCACCCTGGGACAGGGAGAGGTGTCAGGGGTGGAACAGATGAGCTTTAAGGTCCCTCCCAACCCAAACAATTCCAGGATTCCATGGAAAACACCAAGGTTTCAATTCATGCTTCTGCTTCCTCCCAGGGCTGTGCCCTGACTCTCAGAGCAGCTCAGAGCAGGAGCTGTCCCTGAGGTTCTGTGGACACACCAACACATGGGGGTGCAAAGTGGGCTATAAAAATCTCAGTTCTGAAAATCTGATTTCATCAGATCATTATTTCATTATTCCCATAAACCCATCTGGGGTCTGGGGGATTTGATACATTGGTGCAGTTTCAGCTGCCCTGGGGGGGTTCCTGTGGAATTCATTCCATTGCCACTGGAATTCCAAATTCCACTGCAGGAGATGCCCTGGGCACACCTGGATCGTGGAAAACCATGGGAAAAGGCCACGTGGATAAAAGGCTGTGCAGGAGGTGATAAACGCAGCTCCAGGCTCCCAGTTCATGTTCTGAGGGATGAGAGGAGGCTCAGAGCTGCCTTCACACCAGTGCTCCCAGTGCTCCCAGTGGGCTCCAGCTCCATGGATCTCTCCTGGAGTGTTCTCCAGCTGAGCATCAGCAGCTGTGGGCACACAGAGCTGGCACAGGGCACAGGAAACACCCCCAGGGCCCTGCAGCTGCAATTCCTTCTTTACTCCACCATCCTGGAGGTGAGGATGGACACACCACACCCAGGCAGCCAAGGCTTTCTGTGCTTGCCCAGTCCCACAGGAATAAATACAAATAAATATTAAATAAAGAAAGAACTAAGCCATTAAATAATGGAACATTCAAACAGTTCTGTCGGGGAGTGCCTTTCCAAAGAAGTTATCCCATGCAGTGGTTTGAACAGCAACTGCCACCCACTGGCCATGCAAGTCAATAAATAAATACATAAATAAATAAATAAAACACCATATAGATAAATAAATACATAATAAATACTTAATAGATAAATAAATAAATAAATATGAAATAAATAAAGGTTCAATAATAATAATATGCAGGACATACACTAATAGCTGCCAGCAACCTGTCAAAATCATGTTAATGTAACATGATGGATGCTGAAAGTGTAACTCCAATCTGGGGAGTTTTTAGAGCTGCCAAAATCAGGACAACATTCAACTGGTACAAAAAAAAAAAAAAAAAAAAAAAAAAAAAAAAAAGTTATGGCTTCTGAAGAATCTCCGATGGAAAGTTTCCTTCTAATTGTGCTTCTGTTCTTGTGCTAATTCATTCTTTGCTCTCTCAGGAGTGCTGTGCCTCCCTCCCTCACTGGTTATCTGTGAAACAACATCACAAATTGAATTTACCCGTACATTTACAGGGGATTCTCCTGGCTCTCCCCGGAGCAGGAGCTCTCCAGCCCAGCCTCGGTGCATCCTTACCTGCAGAGCGAGGACCACTCGCTCCAGGAGGAGAGGTAGCAGCGGTCCCTGGCCTGCACCCACACCTCTGCTGGCCCCGGGGCTGGCACCCACTGCTCCTCGGTGTCAAACACCTGGGGACACACAGGGACAGCTCCCTCAGCCAGGGACAGGGACAGAACCCAGCCCAGAGCACAGCCAGGGTCACCGAGCCCCCACCCGAGTCTGGGGTCCCAAAGGCTCCAGCTGCACCCACGGGTCCCAAAGTCCTGGGGCTTGGGAGAGCCTGGGCTCAGCTGGAAAGCTCAGGGACCACCCAGGGAAGGGCTCTCACTGACACAGACCCACTGAGGGGGGATCCCAAAGAGATCCAAACCCTCTGAGCGTGTAAATCACCCAAAACTCCGGAGTTTGATGTTCTAAAGCACCCAAACCCACTGAGTTTGATTTTCTAAATGACCCAAACACACTGAATTTGGTGTTCTAAATGACCCAAACCCACAGAGCCTGGTGCTCTAAATGATCCAAACCCCAAACCTAAACACTCGTTAAATGAAGGGGTCGTTTGTTCATCTGAGTTTTTTTTTTTTTCTCTTTTTCTTTCTTCTCCCAGCTCAGGAACCCTAAAAACCAGGAGCTGCTCCTGCTCCGCGTGGTTGAAATCCCCGCTGGGGGCTCGTGGGGGCACAGGGAGCATCCCCAGCCCCAATTCCCTCCCGAAGGGGTGGAGGAGCCAAACCCAGGGACTGAGCAGCGAGGGAACGGCCCCATCTGCTGGCCCGGGCTGGATCCCGTCCCCAGCGGGAAACATTCCCGGGGGCTTGGATTGGATCCCCTGGAAAACCGGGATAAGCATCCCGTGTCTGCTTTCCTCAGTGCTGCCCTGGGCTCAGGTGCTTTTCCCGGCTCTTTTCCAAGCCAGGCCCTTGTGTGTCCAAGATTGGAGATTCAACCCTAGCCCAATTAATTAATTCCATGATTTAACTGGGAATTGAGGGGAAAAGACTCCATAGAGTCTCCATAGAAATGCTTCCAGGTGAGTCACTGAGCTCTTCTTTCCAATTCACCTCTAAAGCCTGAGCTGCCCAGGTGTGAACAACGGAGGAGGAAATTGGTGTCACAGATCCTGGGGTTCTGGGTTTGGAAATTGGGATTTTCCCACATGGGGCCCTGCACAGCCTCCTCATGAATTAGTAAACACAGCCATGCAACGCTGAACAGGATTTTCTGTCCTCAGTTGCCTCAGGGATCTTCCTGCTCATGGGTCTGGGAAAGGCTTTTTCTGCCAGGATAGAATTTGCCATTTTGGGGGCTCAGCACCATTTTTTTTTTTAATTTTAGTTAATTATTCTTGCATACAAAACTTTAATTATTTCTACTATTCAGGCAAGAAAATTGTGTCTCAAAGGTTGTGTTTCTACCTTTTCACTTCTCTTTGGGTTCTTAACTTTGACCTTGAAAATCAAAGGGAAGTAGGAGTTTGGGGTGCTCCAGGTCCTGGGGTATGTCCAGGTCACTGTTCCATTGGTGGCCACGTACTGACACTGGGGAGGGTCAGGCTTTACTGCAAGAGAGAACACAGAGGGAATTCATTCATATTTACAACTTCATGTCACATATTGCTGTGTTGCTGGTGACAGTTTTATGGGAATGAGCTTTGGGAACCTCCAGGTTAAGAGAGGAGTAGACTCGAGGTGTAGTAACTGCCTTGGGTGCTTTTTATGGAAATTTAAACACATTCCCAGACTCAATCTGGATAAGAGCCTCCTGGTTTTGGCCTGGAGGGTTGCAGAGGGCTCTGCTGGACACACAGGAATATCTTCAGCACCTGCTGACCATTAATGCATTTAGGAAAACTCTGTTTCTTTAGGATGCTGCCTCATTTTCCTGTGCTCTGTGGCCACAACTCAGAGCCCTCTGAGCCCCTTTCTGTGAACCTGCCCTGGCTGCTCCTCCAGGACTGCGTGAGGAGGGAAACATCCACAGAGAGGAGCCTGCTGGATCATTCCCTGCCTTGTCCCACAGAGCCCTTCCCAACCATGTCCCTCCTTTGGGGACACTCAGGGAGCTGTGGGTGTTGAGGCACTGGAGGTCACAAGCCAGGAAAATGCTGCTGCTTCACTTCCTCATCCTCCTCCGGCCTGGCAGCCCCTGTTCCTGTAACTGGGCCTTGGTGGACATTTACAGAGCACAGGGCAGGGATTCCCAGGGCTGGGCTGAGCCCTGCCTTCCACAGGCAGCAGCAAAACAAAGCTCAAAATGAACCCCCACCGCTGGGCTACTCACTGATGTCCCTGATGAAGAAGCTGGAGGTGCAGTTCTCATATTCCACCTCATCAATGACCTCCAGGAACATGACAATGCGCTGGTGCTCCTCAGCAAAGGGACAGAAGTTCTCCTTGTGGCACTGGGCTGTGTAGGTGGTCAGGGTCCCCTTGGTGACAGCCACAGGGCTGCTGCAGGACACGTCTCCCTGGGGGCTGGAACAGAGCAGGGAGAGGCTCTGGGAATGCTGCTCTGTCCTGGGAATGCTGCTCTGTCCTGGGAATGCTGCTCTGTCCTGGGAATGTGCTGCCAGAGCAGCAGCATCGTGCACTTTGTGAGGGAAGGTTTTGGTTTCCCTGCACTTTGCTGCAGACAAGGCTCAGTGGGAGCTGTCACGTTCCCAGAGCTGTGGGATGTGTTCATGTCAAATCCCAGCCTCAGCAGAAGGGGTTAATGGTTAAACCTAAACCAGGATCTCTCATTTCCACCATCCCGTGGCAAGCTCCACTTTCCTCCTTTGTCCCTTTGTCCTCTCCCAAACCCAGCTGAAGAAATGAGGGTTGAGAAGTTGGGAACAAACCCCAAAAGCTTCCAAAGCACTGCCTGAATCTGCCTCTGTTTCTGCTCTCAGCCACCTGAACCCCTTGGTTTCTCCTTCAGCAGGCTGGAGTGACCTTTGCTGGAGCTCTCCCTGTTTTGGAGAACCCCCAGGAGCAGTGGGAGGCAGGAAATCCCCCCAGGGTTCCCAGCACCCATTTCCCTGCAGGTTTTTCAGGGTTCCTTGTCAGGGGCCGTGTGCTCTGTGCTGGGGGCAGCCTCCCACTCCACTCTGCACTGGGAGCTCTGCTTCTTTCTGCCCTGGCTCCACTTCCCCTCTGCCCTCCACCAACTGTTTTGCTATTGCTTAAATCACCCAGTGGCCACTCCAGCCCACTTGGGCTCATTCCTTTTTCAAGGCTTTATTCATTTCTCAGCCATTTCCGTGCCCTTTTAAAGTTAACTTTGGCTCGGTAATGACTCAAAACGTTGTGGGGATGTTCAGACTGGGAAAAGGGATCTCCCCCCATCTGCATGCCCCTAAGAGCCCCAAATCCCACCCAGAGGAACACCAAGGGCTGCTCTGAGGGGCTGTGGAGGGAAGGACCAGCTCTTACTCGTTCAGGCTTCTGATGGTGAACTTCACATTGGGACTATTATTTTCTGTCATCCAGGAACATGAGAAAATTCCAGAGTAGTTCTTTGCCTCACACTTCAAAAATGTATCCTTGGGCTCTAGACAGAGAAAGGAAGGGACCAGGAGTTATTTACTCTTCTTTGACAAGATGGCCAAGGCAGAGAGGAACAATTCATGAATTCACACATTCCCTGGCAGTACCATGGGGGACTCAAATATGAGACTCAGATGAGCGAGGCTCAAATGAGAGAGCACTTCAAACCTGGGTCAAGCCCTGGTTCTGTCAAATCTCAGAATCTCCTGAGCTGCAAGAGACCCACAAGGATCATGGAGTCCAACTGCACAGATCCCCCCAAAATCCCACCCTGAGCATCCCTGGAGTTCTGTCCAAGCTCTCCTGGAGCTCTGGGGCCATGCCCATTCCCTGGGGAGCCTGGGCAGTGCCAGCACCCTCTGGATTCCTAAAATCCAACCTGACCGTCCCCTGGCACAGCTCCAGCCCTTTCCTGGGTCCTGTCACATAGCCCTGCTTTCCCAAACCAATTCCTCCCATGCCTCCACCCTATCAGCCCAGAGAATCCCAAATAAATCCCAATTCCTGTGCTGCTCATTGGCTGCACTGCCCAGAGCCACAGCAGTGATGATTTTCCTGCCACTGCCAGCAAAGCTTTTGAAGAAAATCCCTTTACAAGGACATTTCCCAGGTGTTCCCAGAGCCACCCCCAGCATTTTAGGGCCGTACCTTTAAAGCTTTTCAGGATCCACCTCATCATCTTCCCTTGGGGGCTGATCCTGGTGATGAGGAGCAGTTTGGAGTCCAGCAGTTCTCTGCTCTCCTGGCTCCAGCAGCTGTAGTTGCCGGCGTCTGGGCTCTCCTTCACTGCAGCACTCACGGTTTTCCCTTCTCTCCTCCAGTCCGAGCCCTTTTCCCAGTAAACCGCGTCCTCAGGGGTGTCACAGGTCAGCTCCACCCTGGTGGCCGGGGCCTGGGCATCCCACTGGGATTCTATGACCAACACTGGGAAGGGCAAAGGGAGAATCAGGGGCTGCTCACAGGGACCAGGGGAGGCTCAGGCTGAGCCCTTTCCTTCAGCTCTGTCCCCAGGGGGCTCTAAGGCTCTGGAGAAGCACTGAGAAACCTGCCAGACATGGATCAAAACTGGCAGAAAATACCCAGCTCTGGGAAGTTTGGAGTTCTCCCAAAGTCCCTCTGGACATAGGCAAAGTGAATCTTCAAACTCAAATTTACTCTCAATGTTTACCAACAGATTTGCTGTTTTCAGCATCAAATCCCTCCCAGGGACCCCCCAGGATAAATATTCCTTTTAATGTAAAGATATGGGGGAAAGTCAATGAAAGAGAGGATAATCTGAATTTAGCCCAATTTTCTGATAAATTATTCAAAAGAATTGTTTGTTACCTACCCTGTATTTTTACAAATGGATTTACATTTAAGTTCTTCACCAGAGAAGTTGATAAATTATTTCTAGGTTTTAGGTTTTACTCAGAAATATTTTTTCTTTTCTACAATTAATTCTTCCCTTGTTTTGTTTAGGGCTGGACCCTAAGTCACAGTTTTTGCATCCAGGCTGTGAGACTTTGAACACGAGGAGAAAGAAATAGGAAATAAAACAGTTGCTAATGCAAATATTGCAAATATGCTGTTGGAAGACATTTTAGGACTTTTAAATATTTTCCCATTGATTCCAATTAATTATTGTCAAACAAATAAACACACGGCCTTGGCCTAAGCTACTGGAGTTAACAAATTCTGTGCTAGTGGCCACAATTATAATTATAAACACGAAGTTTTCAGTCTAAGGAGAGATTTCCTTACCATTTTCCTGCAGTTGCCACTGGGCACTTTCCAGCAGGGCAGCAAAGGAAAACAGGGACAGTAAGGCACAGAGGAGGTGAGACATCTCTAGGGAAAACAAACAAACAAACAAACAAAAATAAATCATTAAACTTCACTGAGGTTGGCTGAGTGTGCTCCAAAATCAGGTTGGGCTGGGCAGGGTGACAAGGACACAAAATCGGTCCCAGAGAGCTGAGGAACATCTTCCCATTCTGGGAACTCTGGGACCCCATAAAAATGGAATCTCAGGTTTGTGCTGGAGCTGGAGCCATGATTTTGATCCAAGGAAGGGTTGTGGATAAACCCCAGGAGCTGCTGAAGGGTTTGGCTGGGTTTTGTCTCCATCAGCCCTGAAGCAGGGCCAGCAGGGCCAGCTCTCAGGGCAGAGCTGCTGCCAGCTCTTGTCTGACTGCTCCAGCTCCAGTCCTGGTTCTGGAACCCCCTGAGCTCTCTGAGTTTGTGAACAATTCCAGGCAAAATTCCTCCTGGATTCAGAGCCACAGCTCTGTCTGCAGGAAGGGCTGGGAGTGCAGGTCGGTGCTGTTGGATGTCCAATATATAAATGGGTATTTGTCCTGAATTTGTCCCAAATACCACCAGAACTCTCCATGAAACACCAAACACCTTTGCCAAATATTGCCATAACGACTGGCTGCATAAAAATTTTAACAACAGCTATTTAGATGCACTTCCAGATCTTTTAAAACTGGAGAGTAAACCAAATTACCAGATATAGAATCTCTTCAAGAAAGAGATGGTGAATATCTATTCTAACTACAGTAGGAGGCTGAATGCCAGTGAAAAACAGAAAATTAAGTGGTTTAAATTGTTTTTTCCTCCCAAACCACTCTTTTTTAATGAAGGGTGGGGGGTAGCCCTCCTGATTCCTTGAGAGCAGAATGTGTTCCTGTGCAAATCAGTGCCTATTGCAGCTCCTGCTCTTCTGAGCATCCTAAATCCTGGTCACAAATCTTCCAGAGCCCTTTGGATTTGTACCCAGCTCTTCATGGGAGCAGGAGCTACCATAAGGTGTCTGGAGAGTGTCCAGGAGAGGCAGCAGCTCCTGTTGTGCTCAGAGAGGGGCACAAAGATCAAGGAAAAGCCAGTTATTGTTGGACAGAAATTACAGAATAACTTAGGTTGGAAAAGAGCTCTCAAATATGTAATCTCCTATTAGCAGTGCACAGCTTCATGACACTCTTAGATCTCAGGCAGGATCAGCTGGAATTTCCAACAGAAAGATTCATTTGGCAACTTTCTGAAAGCTGCTGGTTTCTGTCACAGGAACACAAAATTCATCACCACTCTTCATAAACTTGAAACTGAACATCAAAACATCAAAACACCAGCTCAGACCGGGGGAGAGCACTGGGACTTGTGCCTTCTCTTCCATTCATCACAATTAAAACCTCCAAAACAGAAAAGTTTCTCCTGCTTTGAGGGAGAAGCTTCATGATCCAGGTTTTTGATGAAAAGAGATGAAATTTTTGATGAAATGAGAGCATCCCTCCTCCATCTCAAAATTTTATTGAAAAATTAATCAGAAATAAACTCAGTTTCTGAACAACACCAGTGAGTGCCTGAGCACTTCAGAATGAGACTATTCCAGTTTCACATGTGTGCAGCATGTGCTGAACTTCATGAGGCTTTAAACACTGCCCTGAGGAAAACGTCCCAAGAACTATTTCAATCCACTCTCCAAGAAATGATGTTAAATTTTCATTAGTTTTACCTGACAGCTGAGTAAAGAAGAAATGAGTTCTCACCTTTTCCTGGGAAGCCTCTGGCTGGGGCTGCAGCTGAAGGTTGGCTCTGTGATGTGAAGGAAGCCAAGTTCTGGTCCCAAAGTCTGCAGGGGACAGGGGTGCCTTATAAATGCTCCCTGCACCACAGAACCACAGGATTGCAACACGTGGCTCCAGTTCCTATTTTACATTGGGCCACAGCTACAGCCAGAAAAAAAAAATTATTTGGGAGTCCCAGGTAAACTTCGAGGAGGAAATGAAATTATGAGATTGTAAAACGACCTTTAATGGTTTGCCAGAGTCATTTCCTTTCCTCGCTGGTTTTCTGTCTCTCGGTCGGTCTCTTCATCAGAGAGGAAGAGTGAAAAGAGACCAAATAAACTTCCAAAAGTGGCTGATGGGAAGCACAGAATGAAGACAGAAAGAGAAAGTTCAATGAACTAAAACTCCTTCTACCTGATAAGCATGAGAGAGATAATTACATGACCTCTAATCCCAGCTCCCACATCAATCAGAAGGAAAGGGGATATTAATTTTGAATTGCTGGTTTTGAGTTGTGTTTGTTCTCTGTATTGAGACTTAAGTCAACTAAAATATAAACAATTAGTTCTATCTTAGAAATACCTGATATTTGCTGCAGTTATTATGCTGCAGGTTTTAAATATAATCTGAACCTGATGTTCCTTTTAGATCTCAGGCATAAGAGCCCCGTGCTCCACATGGGCTTTGAAAATGAGCAAAGACTCTGTGGATTTTTAAAATTGTTTGTGAAGCAATTGAATACAATTCTCATTATTTGCCAGGCAAACAAAAATACGCTGCTTATTTAAAAAAAAAAAAAAAAAAAAAAAAAAAAAAAAAAAAAAAAAAAGGTTTGAAACTCAACCTGACACACATTAGGAATTAATGGAGAGACACAGCTCAATTCCAGGTGCTTTCCTGGGGCAGGATTTCCACAGGGCAGCAGTGACAGTGCCAGAAGCCAGGAATGCAGTGATGGTGCCTTTTCCTTTGCTGTAGAATCCCAGAATGATTTGGGTTGGAAGGGACCTTAAAAATCATCTCAAATCATGCCCTGGGCAGGGACACCTCCCACCGTCCCAGGCTGCTCCAAGCCCTGTCCAGCCTGGCCTTGGGCACTGCCAGGGATCCAGGGGCAGCCACAGCTGCTCTGGGCACCCTGGCAGGAAGGTCAGGGTCTCCCCACCCTCCCAGGGAACAATTCCATCCCAAATCCCATCCATCCATCCCTGCCCTCTGGCAGTGGGAGCCTTTCCCCGTGTCCTGTCCCTCCAGGCTGGGGACAGGCAAGAAACGTGCCTCGAATGGATCCCACTCACCTTTGGCAGCTGAGCTGTGCCTCCCTCCCATCCCACAGGACACAACCCCGGGCTCTGCATGCCCAGGTGGCCCTGGTGACTCCGTGCCCATCCCGCAGTGCCCAGCCTGCTCCTCAAACACGGGAATTCCCTGCGCCGGAGCTCCGGGCAGAGCCGGCCACGGGCGGAGCTGCGGGGAGGGAGCTCCGGGAGCAGCGCTGAGCCAGGGAAAAGCTCTGAGCGAGGGAAAAGCTGCTCCCGTCACATCTCGAATGCTCAATCTGGCTCCGAGAGGGTTCTGGATCCATTCCTGACACAGAACGGAGCGGCAGCCACGGAGCTGCTCACCTGAGACCTGTGTCAGGGATAGGATGGAGCAGGTGGAGCTCCCAAGGGCGCTTCCAAAGGGAGCCGAAGCATTCCAGGGGACAGAGCTGTTCCCTCCTCAGCCTGGTCCCTGATTGCCTGTGAAGGCAGCTCAGAGGAGGCTGGGCAGCGTTTTCCATCTCCCCTGCTTGTCCTCATTCCAAGAGCACGTTTTGGAAGGAGGGCAGGAGGAGGCTGAGGGGCAGTGAGCCCATCCCCTCCTGCTGTAAGTGCAGCCCTGGGCACGGGGGGACAGAGCCCAGCCCGAGCCCAGCTTGGGCACGAATCTGTTCCCATTTTAGACAACTTGCACTCTCCAAAATCCCTTTTGGGATAACACAGAGCAGCAAGGCAGCAGTGACAGGAGAACTGGGAGCTGAGTTTGGTCACATACAGATAAGGGCAGGAGTGACTTTACGTGCACATTTCCTGCTCCTTCTCCTCAGCTCTCATCCCTTCTCTGCTCCCATGGATGCAGAATCACTTCTCTTTAGTCACAGTGACTAATGCAGAGCTCAACAAAGGTCTTCAAGTGCCTGCTTACTTCTGAAACGTGAAGAGTTCCTAATTAATACAAATAAACACCTAATAATTATTACAAACACAAACAAATGCACCTTTTTAGTGTGTGTTTGCATCAAGCCTTCCTAATTCCCTTGGCTCAGCTCTTGTCCTAGGACACATGGGGTGTCTTGGAGTTTTATGCCAAGAATCCCAAAAACCAGTCCTGGAGCACAGACAGCTCTGGGTGGAACTTCCATGATGGGATGGTTTCCTGTGATCCATCAGAGGAGTTTTTAAATATTAAAACACAGAGATTGTGAAAAGCTCTCTCGATGACAGCCTGGTTTTCCACTATGAGCTCATTGATTCTGAAGGGGAAATTTGGAGGGGAGCAGCTTCTCCCCATCTTCTTATTCTGCTTCCCCTATGACACTGACAGAGAATGTGCAAATTCCATCCACGCTTTACTTTAATGGCGAGCAAAAACTCCTTTTTGGCAGAAAAGGCCCAATTGAAAACAGGTTTCTTTTCTTAGGAAGGAAGAAACATCTTTTTTTTTTTTTTACTTTGTGGAATGACAAAGAAATCACCCCAATCCAGGGAAAAAACCCAGTATAATTTAGGGAAAAGGAATAATTATTGAAAGTGTATAATCTGTATGATTCCTTTCTATGGAATTCCCTTCAGCACTTGCCTGGGTTTCCATGGATGTCCATTGGCAGATTAATGCCAAAGATCAACTTTTATTCCCAGGATTTTTAATGCAGTAGCACCAAGAAGGGAACACTGTTTTTTATCTGTTATTCTAGATATTATTCTATAATTCTTAATCTAGAATTCAGTCATTTATATGAATTCATCAGGAAGTACTGTGTAATATTGGTGTGCCAATGAATTTTCCTAAAAAATTCCCATTAAGCCACTCCCTGGAATCACTGAACCAATTTCCAGCCTTGAGAAAACTACAAAACAACACAGGGGAAAACATATCCAACTTCTACCAAAAACCAGAAAGCTCTACAGGCCAGGGATTAATTTGATTTTGGTAGCACTGGAGCAGCTGGCCAGGGTGGGGTGTTGGGAATCTCCCTCTCCTTGGGTGGAGAGGACAGGAAGGTGGGCAGGAGGATCTCTGAGGCCTGACTTAATCAAGCTCAGGCTGATGTAATTCCTCAAATTCCGGCTTAGAGCTGCAGGATGTGGGTCTGGGATGAGTGTAGACATGGAGCAGGAGCTGGTGCCCCCTGGGAGAAGGGGAAAAGGGGATTTCATCTCTTGGTCCTGCTCCCTTCTGCCCCAGGACCTCACAATCTGTAGCTCCCAGAGCTCTGGGTGTCTCTGCACAAACTCCCGGGCTTGGAGACAACACCAGGGGGATAAAAAGAACAGGAAAAGCCAGAAGGGTCTTGCACAAGGATTTTTAAAGAAAGGCAAAGCGAGGTGTGACATTTCCAAAAGGGTTTAAGAACCACATCTCCTTTTCTGCAGTAAATGACTCTGTAGAGTCAATGGGGTTTGGGTGCTTAAATCCAGGAGATGCTTTTGCAAACCTTTGTAGGTGCTCAGCGAATGGGAGGATCCCAAAGGAATTGCTATTTCTGATAGACTTATTGCAGAATTAGAGTTATCAATCCTCTCTGGCACGGGAACAGAGGAGGTTCTTCCCAGGGCATGCACAGGGAGATGGTTCAGTGCTGGTGCAAAGTGCAGAGCAGATCCTTGCTCCCTCTGGGATCAACCCAGTGCTCCCATCAGAAATCCAAGAGAGACCTGACACTGACACAAACCTGGAATTGAGATAAACCTGATATTGAGATAAACCTGACATTGAGATAAACCTGACACTGAGCTCAATCTGACATTGAAATAAATCTGACCTTGAGAGAAGCCTAACACTGATATAGATCTGACACTGAGATCACTCTAACATTGGTATAAACCTGATACTGATATAAACCTGACACTGATATAGATCTGACATTGATATAAACCTAACACTGAGATCAATCAACATTGGTATAAACCCGATACTGATATAAATCTAACATTGATATAAACCTGACACTGATATAGATCTGAGATCACTCTAACATTGATAAAGACCTGATACTGTTATAAATCTGACATTGAGATAAAGCTGACACTGATCTAAACCTGACAGAACCCAGCTGGAGGAGCCAGCTCCAAGCTGGGCTCTTCACTTGAGCTCCCCCATTTCTGGGGGATGTTGTAACTCTCAACTCCACCATCAGCAGTGCTTGGGCCATGGCACAGTGCTGGGGGTGGGGAAATAACACTGCAAACTGAAAGTCAAGGGAAAAGCCCAGCAAATTCATTTCATTGACTGAAATTCAAGCAGCATTTTCTTTGTCTGACAGCTCCTAGAAAAGGAGTTTTGAGACAAAGCCAAGCCAGACCATTCTGAGTCCAAGGAGAGTTTGGACGATGCTCTCAGGGACAGGGTGGGGTTGTTGGAGTGTCCAGAAGTTGGACTGATCATAGTTGAGGGTCCCTTCCAGCCCAGGATATTCCATGTTTCTGTAATGAAAGCACTCAGGGATATACCTGGAAGAAAAAGGAAGCCGTGACTACTTCCTGTTTTGCTATTAATTATTATTGTATAAATATTTGTTTAATGCTAAAGCCTGGGGACCCAAACTGAGAATGGGGATAGCAGGATAAGGGATTCAGGAGTTTACAGGAGGATTCAATGCCCAGGCAGGATCCAGGCATCTTGTTACATCATTTTATATCTGTCAGAAAATTCCAAGTTCCTCAAGGTGGGGAAAAGAAACTTTAAATTATGAAATAAGGGCTCTGACACCTCCCATGACTGTGGGGGAATGAGCTCATACAAGACCTATTTGGAAAGCAAAAACTTTTCACCAGTGAACCACTGAAGCATCCCTGAACTTCAAAGAAAATTTTGGAATTACTCCAGGGGTTGCTCTGTGCCATCACATTCACCCCTGGAACTCCTTTGCTGCAGTCATGTTGTAACAAATGGGACAACACTGTTATAACCCCTTAAAATTAAAATTAAAATTCAGGAGCTCTGCCAGGGAAAGGGTTTCCAGGACCCACAGCAGAAGAGGGGGATTGTGGAATGGCAAATCCTCCTCTGACTCAATTTTGTGCTGCCACACATTTCTGCCTGGGACAGGGCAGATTTTGGTGGCAATAGCTCAGGAATTGTGACAATCTGCACGGTCCCTGTGCTGGGCTGTGCCAGGGCTGCTCCAGGAGCACATCCCTGTTCCTGCAGCTCAGTGGCACCAGGCTGCAGAGCTGTGAATAATTCTCTGTGAGGAGAAAGCTTTGCATGAGGGAACTTCCAGCAAGGACTTTCCCAGGAGAATGATGAAAGCCCAGCCTGGAGTGAGCAGAGCCGTTCCTGCTGGGGCCAGGGAGGATCAGGATGTGCCTGGAGTTGCTCCTTTAGGGAATTGTGCTCCCTTGCTCCTCCCTGTGCTCTGACATCACCCTGATTAAACACCTCAACAGCCTGAGAGGAAAAAGTGTCCTTTAGCCAGGTGGAATAATTGACTCATGCCAGTAAATTCCTGGAGTTGAGCAGGAATGTTGTGATTTGCTTGAGGAGATATAGAAAAAAAACCCCAAACAAGTAAAGGATGTATTTCACATTTAAAATGCTCATGGATATGTATTTTGGGTTGTTTTCTGCAAAAAACCAAGAAACATGATGCCCTTTTTTGGGGTGATCCTGTACACAGGGCTATGGAGACACGATTCAAGTAAAAATTGCTGCTTTTTGCACGTCTGGGAGCTCATTTGATGCTGTGCCAGGAGAGGAGATCTCTGCTGGGTTCTGCTCTCAGTATGGACAGGAGATGAAGGGATGAAACCAGGAAATTGCAGATTTCAGGGAGAAGAGGATGTTTTCCTGGACAGTAAAGAAATGAGCCCTGCAGCTCTCACACAGCGACTGTGGGCTCTCCTCTGTCACTTCCTAACTGCTCTGAGGGGATTTGGGGGGCAATCCTCACTCTTTCTAGCTGGAAAATGAATGAGCCTCACTTTCCAACTCCACAGGGCAAAGCTGCAGAGCACAAATATTGACTGGCCCCAAAATCCATTTGTTCATAAGCGATTTGAGCCACACATCCATCGCTCCACCTCTCTCTAGATTTTGATTTTCTTTTCCTGCTTCTCTCTCCAGGTGCCCTCCCCGGGGGTTCTGGCAGCAAACCCCAACCCCTGTGCAGAGCTCAGTGAGTGGCACAGGAGGTCCTGACGTAACCCAGGGCTTGGGGACTTCCTTTGATCTGCACCAAAGCTTCCCCCAGCGCCAGGGAGTCAATCAAGACACAACGGTGACCACAAGGGACACGACTTCCTTCCCGTGGTGACAGCCACTGCAGGGACTCTGCTGGAAACCCAACAGCTGCCTCTGCTCCCCTTGGGACCCTGGCTTTGCTTGGAGCTGTGCCTGCCACCCTCCAAATCCCTCTGGGAGCTGTGCTGGCTCCCAGTCAGTGCTGGGATTTCTAAGGCAGGGGAGAAGCAGCAGGAAAAGCCCAGCATTGCAGAATCTCACCCTGAACACACCCGTGACAAGGAGTTAAACATTGATATTCTTATGCAACGCTTGTTTGTACCTGTCATAAAAATAATATCAACTCCAAACGTCCTGTTTCAATTTCCTCCACCTCTAATTAATGTCTGAGATTAAGAACGGCCGGAGAGAGCTTTAGTCTGGCACCTGTAACAATAAATACCTTTGTCAAAGGAATTCTTGTTTGCCCTGAGCAAATCCTGATTGACATCAAACCTGAGATCATGTTTGGAGAGTTCAGCAGAAAACAACTTTCACCAGAGAGTGCAGCCCAGTACAAACCAGTTCCTGGGATCAATCTCCCAGTGAGGATAAAGCAGTTCCTGGGATCAATCTCCCACTGAGGATAAAGCAGTTCCTGGGGTACAGAGAGGGGATGGAGCACACTGGGGAGGAGAATTCTTTTCCTCCACCAGCTGAATTTAACTCACTCTGCTCAAGTGTCCTGAGCATCCTCGTGTAAGGGCACTTCCACCTGGATCTGCAGGGAATTCCTCTGCTCGAAAGGACAGGCTGTGGTCAGCAGGGTGAGCCTGGCACTGCTGCAGGGACCTGGAACTGCTCCAGGGATCCAGCCCTGCTCCAGGGATCTGAAACTGCTCCATGGACAGCTGGATCCCCCACAGCCATGGGAAGGGGGCTGGGACCCAAAGGCAGCTCCATCCCTGCAGTTCCCCCCCAGCTCCACACAGAATTCTGCTCCCAGGGGTGGCATTCCAAGGAAACACAAACCCTCTGATCTGTGAATAACTGAGGGCAAAGTTTATTCCAGACTGGGAGGTGGCTCCACACCTTTGTTCACAGAGGCACAGCCAGGATTTGGGAACAGCCCTGGGCTCCCACTGGGACAAATCTGGAATTACCATTTAATCACTGGGGCTGCATCTGCACTGCCCTTTCTGACAGCTGATTGTTCATGGAGGAGAGATGAGGAGAAAGGAACCCCACAAATATTGTAACATCTGGTGCACAAAGGTCTCTTTAGAGCACCTGGGGCTGAGCAGGGGAGAGAGAACTCCACTCACTTGCAGATTTATTTATATGTAATAAACCAAAAGAAAAGGTGGGGATGAAGAAACTCACAAATTCTGCTAATTAACCTTGATTTTTGTGAAGGGAATGAAGGTCCTATTAGCTCACACTGCACTGCTGCTCACCTCAGAGCTGAGCCAGAGGCACTGCCTTGGGAAATCAGAATGAGAATCCCTGGCAAGGCAGAAATGTGGTTGGAAGAACACAAATAACTACAATTGCGTGGTGTCAGAGCAGTGCAGAAAGCTCTGGGTGAGCTCTGTGCAGCCTCAAACACAAACCATGAGACTCCTCACCCCCACTTCTCATTTTACACCAAACCCCTGGTGTTGAAATCCAGCAGAATGCAAAGGAGCTCAATTGACTCCTCACCAACCACTTCAGCACGTCTGCACCTGGGAAAGGAAAATCTCAAACCACTTCTCTTAAAAGAGCTGAGATTTTCAGTTGGAAGGGGAATCCTGGTCAAAACTAAAGAAAAAAAAAATCCCCTTTATTTAACCTTGGGGACAGGGTGGAGTCCCCATCCCTGGAGGTGTTCAAGGAACAGCTGATGTGGCACTGAGAGCTCCTTATCCTGAGCCCAGTCCCAACCAAACCGTCCCAGGTGGTGCCACTGCTGCCCTTGGAAGCTGAGCTGGATCCCCCAGGATCCCACTGGAGCACATGGGGAATAAAACAGGAAATTAAATCAATTTTTAAAATTAATTAATTTTAAAATTGTTAATTTCAATTAATTTAAAATTAAAATTATCTTAAAATTAATAAATTTAAATAATTTGAAATTCTGGGTGATGCTCAGGCTGTTTGCAAGTTTCCAACAATTATCAAGAAATCCCAGCAGTGTGGATGCACAAATAGCCAGGAGAACCCTGCCCTTCAGAAGGGTTTGGGCTGGGCTGAAAGGGAAAAAAGCTGAAATTTGTTCAGGTTTGGGCAGCTGAAATGGCCATACAGAGATAGGAAGGGGTTTCGGTTTCTCTGGGAACAGTTTAAAGTCTCACCATAATTGTTAGGAGAACATGAGGCAGTCAAAGTGTCCTGATAAATTTGGGGAAGGGAGGCAGAGAGCAAAAAAACAAAGTCAGAAAAACAAAGAAAGAAACAGAAGGAAAGAAAAATAGAAACATTTAAAGTAATATTTTAAAATCTACTTCTGGGGAATCTTTAGGGACTTAAAAGAAAATTACTGACAAAACCCATTCCAAGTCTGTTTTGCCTCTGGTTCCAGCCTTGATTGGTTTTGATCAAAAATTCTTCCCAAATGTCTGCATCTCCTTGCTCCTTACTGAGGACTTTCTGGGGCAAAGCAGCATTTGGTAAAAAAGAAAATTCCACCTTCACTCACAATTTCACTGAAAAGAAACTCCCTCACTCTGAGTTTCGGCGGCGTTTCTTGGCTGTTTTACAAACCTGGTGGAGATGTAAAAACTGAGCTGAAACCACAGAGGGAAAGAGGAAGCAGAGCCCAGCATTTCCCAGGTAACTCCAGCGTGTTCTCAGTGACAACAGCCCGAGGAAGTGAGGGCTTGGCAGGATCAGCAGTGCCAGGAATTCCTGGAAAAGCCCTCCCAGCCCATGGGGTCCAAGCTTGTCCCCAGCCCAGAGCACTGAGTGCCACCTCCAGGTGACACCTGCGGGGATGGGGACTGCAAAGTGCCTGAGCAGGAGGGAAATATTCCTCTCCAGGAGGGAAATATTCCTGTCCAGGAGGGAATTCCTCCTGGATAATCCATGGATTATGGATGGAGGGAGGTGATGCTGCAATCCCAGGCTGGATTTATTTGTGTGGGATCCCCCCTCACCCTGGCATTGCCCCCACAGGACTCAGCCCCTCTGTCGGAACCCTGGTCACTAAGAATTTTAGACTTCCTGTGCTAACAAACACTGACCCCCAAGAAAACACTACATTTGACCCAAAGCCATAGAGAAAGCTTCCAAAATTAAATGATAGAACTAGAATTATGAGTGTGTAGTTTAAATAAAAGTACATAATATCACTTAATGAAAAACTTAAAGTTTTAGGATATAGTAATATATATATAAAGCAAGATGAAAGTTTTAGAGCAGAGGCTAGTCCTTTTTCACCTTCTTTTTCATAAGTCTAAGTAGTATTTTTGTAATTGGATAGAAAAGTCAGCATTGTGGGCCACGAGTGGTTAGTTATTAAGTTAAAAGTAAAAATAATTTCAGTGTCATTTCTTAATTAAACAGTTTATCCTTAAAAGGCCTTGTAGAAAAAAAAAAGATAGAGAACCAATTTTTAAAGTTTGTTATCTAAAAGTGCTGTAGAAGTCACAGCTTGTAAGACTGTAATATAAATAACAAAAAATATCTTCTGGCACATTAGATGCCATCCCTAGCCAAAAAAAAAAAAAAAAAAAAAAAAAAAAAAAAAAAAAAAAAAAAAAGATAAAACACAACACCATCCCCCATTCCCAGCCTTTCAGTTGGGAAATGCCGGCCCGGTTTGGTTCTGCCCAAGCTCCCCCGGCTGCCCCGGGCTCTCGAGGGATGCCAGGGCAGCTCCAGTCAAAACATCGCTGCGGTTTCGGTGGCGCTGGGCTGGCAGCGGCTGCAGGAGGGCAGGCTCCGTTATGTAAGAAATGAATAAACCGGGAGGAGGCTGCAGAACTTCCCCCAGAACGGCCTGCGAGACCTGGCCTGACCTCAAAAGCCACAAGGGTGAAACCGGCTCCTGTCCCGGCCCAGGGAGCCCGTGGCACGGTGCTGGAGTGCCGAGTGTCCCGGGATGGGGCTCCTCTGCTGCCTCCCCATCCCAAAATCCCCGAGCTGGGAAAGCCCTCCCAGCCCTTCCAGTCCCAGGGCACCGAGTGCCACCTCCAGGTGACTCCAAACTGTGCCGGAGCTTGGGGCACGAACGGGGCGGGATCACTGCCAGGAATTCCTCAAACATTTATCGCAGCATCACCGTCATAAACCAGGGATTTACACAATTAAAGGATGGTAACAGCTCAGTCTGCCAGC
>VZSR01000479.1:12883294-12903405 GCA_013398615.1 Brachypodius melanocephalos
TGCCAAAGCCTGGCCACCCATTCCAGGGAGGAATTCCTGCTGCTGTCCAGCCTGAACCACATTCTGCACAGATTGCACTGATTCTTCTATCACAGATAAAGAAACTGATTCTCTTCATTTGCTAAGGAAACCTTTTCAAATATGAATTTCCAAAGCTTCCCTTGGATATAAAACCCCACCACATTCCACTGGACATTGGCCAATCAATTCTTGTCACTAATTTTCCATGTCAGCACAGTCCTGTACCTATGGATGGTGACTTGCACCAGTTTTGGAGTCAGCATTTGGCTGATTTGGTTTCCAGGTGCTGAAGAATTGCAGTTATCTTTCTGCTCATTTAAACAACAGAATATTTAACTCAGAATGGAAAAAAACCTTGTGTTCAACTCCCTGGGTCAGGATTTCCCTCCTGTTTTTATACCTGAGATTTGGGGAATGGCAGTAGGAGTTAAAGTGGAGATTAAATACAAACAAGGAGGATTTTAATTTCATAAGAAGAAAAGCTAAATGCACACAGCTCCATATTCCATCAGTGCTTAGCTGGTGGAAAGTAAAACATCAGAATAAAGTCTGAAGATGATTTTTTTAATAGAATTTGTAATTTGACAGAAAGAAACCAATTCTCTGTTACAAACTCCAGAGGCAGCTGGAGCTGTGTGACCTTCATCCCCACATCCACAGCACCCAAAGTTAGTTATTCCTTTGGCCTTTTACACATATTTAGCGATGGACTTGTGATTTCAGTCAGTTTTGGTGGCTGCTCTGTCAGAACCTCGCAGCAGCTCGAAAAAGCAAACCCAAACTGAAAGCACGGAAGTCCCAGGGTGTCACATTGTCACTGTGTCACCAGGAGCCTCTGGGCGCCCCCCCACAGGAGGCAGAGCCACACACAGCGACAGCAAAGAAGGCAAGGAGGAATCATGGCCACAATTTGAATAAAAGGTTTGGCTCCTGTGTGGTCGCCAGAATTTGCTTTTATTTGCTCCTATTTATTTTATTTGCTCCTGTTGGAGCAGAAGCCCCAAGTTCTCCTTGACAAGAACCTGCCCCAAGCTGGCCCAGGGTTGTCCCCACCCTGTCCCCATGCCCTCGTCCCCAGTGCCCAGCTGCCCTCCCAGCCTCCCTCTCCTCCTCATCCCTCTGGTCACAAGCTGGGATTCATTCCCGTGTGGAATGCTTGGAATTCCCAACCACCCTGAGTCTTCTATTCCTTTTCCTTCCCTCCACGCTCCCTTCCCTCAAGGCCATTCAGCAGAAGCTCCTCTGCTTTGAAGGTAAAAAAACTAAAGCTGTATGAAACACTTGACTTGAATCATGTACATTGCCTGAAATTTATACAGTTTACACCCATTTTTAATTTTTCCTTGTATTTAATTCCAGGCCCTGGTTTACCCTTTGTTTTATCTGCAGTGTTCGAGCAGATCCTGAACTCCCAAAGCTCGGTGAATTCCAAAAACAGCCCAAGAGAAGCTGCAGTTTATCTGAACTTTGTGAACATTCTCTCCAAACTCAGACCTCGTTAAAGCTTTTGAGATCACTGCTGGCATCAGAAACTTCACTCGTGTTCTGACATTCAAGTTGGGCAATGAATGTATTTTCCACCATGACTCCAAGTCTCGCTTCTGGTGCCAACAAAATTCACATGACCCAGTGCGAGTCTGCAGGGCCTGGAGATGACATCAAAACAAAATCCTGCCAATGGCTTTTTTTAGGAAATGAAAAATTGTTCAAGTCCAAAGCTTGGCCAACTTCAGACCAAAAGAACTGAACTGGAGGGAATAAAACCCAAGAATCTGCTCTGGACAAGGGGATTGGCTTTGGACACCCTGCAAAGGGCACACAGTTCATGGTATGAGTTAAACTGGTCTTTTTTATCCCACTGCTACTCCAAGACAGCCCAGCCATGGCAGAGGGACCTCTGGGATAACAGACTTGGGAAGAGGGGAAAACCCTGCACTCCATGGGAAAATGGAATGAGATTTTATCTCACAGTGGCAGATGTGTTGTTTTGGAAGAAAAGGCAAAAATGGGGAGAGGAATGGGGCACACAGGAGAAGGGAAAGGACACCTTGAACTGTCCCAGAGTGTTCCAAGCCCCATCCAAGCTGGCCTTGGGCACTGCCAGGGATCCAGGGACACCCTGTGCCAGGGCCTGCCCACCCTCCCAGGGAACAATTCCTTCCCAAATCCCATCCAGCACTCTCTGGCAGTTTTCAGCCATTCCCCGTCCTCCTGGCACTCCAGGCTCTTTTAATGGGGTCTGACATTCAGAGACACCCAAAATATCAGCACTGTCCAAGCTCAGTGCACCAAGAATTAATTTACAGCAGAAAATGGCACCTGATCCACTTCCCTCTTCCACTTCTGCAACTCCCTTCGTTGTTTTAATAATCTCATTCCATCATTTCTACCTTCCCTCCAAGAAATTCACATTGACAGTCTCAGCACCCTCACAGTCTCAGGGGGGATTTACCAGGGTGTTTGATATTGCACAATTAAAATACTGAAAGATTAAATTACCTGACTGAAGGAACACAGACACACCATTTGTTTCTGTCATGTGCTCCAGTTACAACCTCAGCCCTCTTCTTTTAGGCAAATCACTTTCAAAAGAGGAAAGAAACCCTATAAAGAATTTCCGTCATCCAGGGTGACATTGTGTCTTTTACCTCTGAGTCAGAAATCCACTCCCAGCTTTAATCTGCAGTGACTGATCTGCCAGGGGGAGCTTCATAGAAAGGGGACCAGTTTCAGGGCACTTTCAGATGGATAAATCCCCATTAAACACTCAGACCAGGGGTGAGCTCACTGGCAAGGCTAAAGCTCACAATTCATCTCAGAATGAACAAGCTCCAGAGCAATTCCTTAAAATAAATGTACAAGCAGTCATTTTCTTCAGTCTACTTCCTTTTTTTTTGTCATTTTCCCTGTATTCAGTTCATGTTTTTGGCTGATTCAGAAGTCTCTGGGCAGTTGTGCCCATTCCCAAGGCTCTGCTGGGCATCCACCCTGCAGCTCCTCCATGCCCAAAGGGCTGCCAGGAGCCAGAGCCCAAACAGAGACTGGGCTTTGCTGCTTCTTAGGAGAGGCTCAGCTTGGACATCAGCAGGAATTTCTCCATGGAAAGGGTGCTTGGGCTTGGAACTGCCCAGGGAGGTTTGGAGTGCCCATCCCTGGAGGTGTGCAGGGAATTCCAGGGGGTGGCACTCAGTGCTCTGGGCTGGGGACAAGGTGGGGATCAGGCATAGCCTGGGCTGGATGGGCTGGGAGGGCTTTTCCCAGCTCAGGGATTCTGTGGATTGGTTTAACACCAAACATGTGAGCAAAATACGCCCTTAACTCTGTTTCTCTAGGAGAAACCAAAGGGCAAAATCCAAAGGGTTGAGCAAAACCAGCACCTCCTCGTTTTCCCAGAGATTTTACCATTAGCTGGGGTGGCAGGAGGGCAGGAGCAGCCCTGGGACCTCCCTTCAGACCCTTGGGGGGCTGTGGAAAGCAGAGCAGGCATTGGGAGGTCGGGGTTCTTTGCTGAAGGCTCCTGCAGCAGCTCAGCCTCACCCCAGGCAGGTCCAGGATAAAAACCTGCAGGCTCTGAGTTCCATCCCCTGGGCTGCTCCTGACTCCAGACCGTGCCCAGGGACACCACGTCCTCATCTGCCAGGTCCTGCCCTGAAAATGCAGCACGGGAGAGGATTCCCCCTTCATCTCTGCCTCCTGCTCACAGCTCATTTAGCACTTTGCTTTAAAAAACATCCCAAGTTAAAGCTGGCCCTGATTTGCCAACCCCTGTGTCAGTTTGGTGATTTTCTCCTCATCCAGCAGTGGATCCCAAACAAACTCATCCCCAGCTGCCCTCTGCTCTCACCTGAGCCTCACCCTCTGTCTCCCCTCACTTTCCCTGGAGGTTTCCCTGCTGTTCCCCCTGCTCAGGCTCTGGCAGAACTCCTCTCCTGCAGCATTCCCAAAGCCCAGTCTCAGTTCTGCAATGTTTGCTCTTTCAGACTCAGACAGCTTTGAGATCATTGTGGTTTGAGGGAAGAAAAAAAAACCACATACACATGAGCACCAAGCCATAGAGAGCTGAGGAATGGCATCATCTTCCTGAGGTGAACAGAAATTCCATGTTTGCTTTCAAGTATTTATGAGAAAGAAACCCTTTTCATTGAAAGAGCTTCTGGTGGAGACTCATTTCAAATAGAGAGAGGGAAATAAACTCAGCTTCTGAACCCTCAGAGCTCAGATTTTGTGCCATAAAATTTTCTAGCCTGGAGGTGGCTCTCCCAGGCACAGCATGCTCTGAGCCACAGCCTGCAGTCTCTGTGGTGCTTTTTTGGTTCATCCCACAAGCTTCAGACATGGACCCTTCACATCTCATCTGCCCCAACAACCTTTGATGAGAAGGTTCAATAACCAAAACTGGCTTTAAAATACAAAAAACACCTCACTTATTTAACTGGGTATTTTTTTAAAATATCATTTTAACGTTACAAACTTCATAAAGTTTCTTTCACCAAAAGTTTTCATTTTTAAAGTTTCATTCATTCATTTTCACATTATTGGCACGACCATCTTGTGGAGGAGTGAGGCAGGGGAGCACTGATGGGTGAATCTTTTCTCTTAAATCTTCACTTGCTTTTTATGAACCTTTTCTCTTAAATCTTCACTTGCTTTTTGTTATATTTAAATCCAGCCAGACTTACCCAGTTTGGAAGCGCAGCCTCATCTTGGGGTACTTCTCTGGAGGAGACCCAAGGAGAAAGCCCTGCTAGAAAGAGGAAATTTTGGGTCTTGTCTGACCAGAACAACATTTTTGGGTCTGTATACATCTGAGTATCTCAGGAGAGCCCTGAACCAAAATTATTCCTCTTCACACTCCCCTTCAACTCCTCCTTTGCCTCCAAATCTGAGCACGACAGGAATTTGTACCTTCCCCCAAAAAGGGTGGGTTTAGGAGGGTGGGAGCACCTGTGTCCTGTTATCCTGAGCCCTGGAACAGCAAAGCAGAGCTTGCACACAGAGCAAAGCAAGACGAGCAGGGCACAACGAGAAACAGAGAAATGTTTGACTATAAAAAGGGCAAAGCAGGAGAACCTTGCAGTTCCTCCCTCTGGGTGCTGCCAGCTCCCTTCTTGGTGCTCCCTTTGGGTTCAGCCACTAGAGGGAAATGTAAGATAAGGGAAAAGGGAACTGAACCCTCTCCAGATGGAGCTGTGCCTTCTTTCCAAACCTTCAGGTTTTAGTGAGAAAACTTATTTAGTTATTTTGAAAAGTGGGGGTTGGGAAGAAAGGAAAAGCTACGAGGAAGGAGCAATAGTCAGAGCATCTTATCTTCGAATTTTCCTTTTTAAAGTGGACAAAGAGAAAGGATTTGTATTAGCTCCTGTCCCTCCTGTCCCCCAGGGCACATGTGAGTGCCTCAGTCCAGTCCTGCCCACAAGCAGTGCCTGATTTATCCCACAAAAATCCCCCAGGGCTTGAGACAGATCCTCCATCAGCACGGAATGCAATCAAGTAGTTGAGGGTTGCACTGTGGTGCATCAAGATTTGAGGGTTGCAGTGTAATGTACAAAGATCTCTGAGGGTTGCACTGTAATGCACAAAGATTTGAGGGTTGCAGTGTAATGCACAAAGATTTTGTGTTCACCAGACAGGAGTGGCTGGAGGGCTTTGCTTTGACAGCTTTATGGATGATCCCAGTGCTTCATTTCACACTAAGCGCACTCACCCAGCACAGATCCCCTGGCCCAGGGGTCCTGCAGAGCCTCTCCAGGAGCTTTGTTCCATCCCAGTTCTCCTCCCAGCCCTGAGGAGGTTCCTGGGGGATCTCTGGTGGCTGCTCCTCCATCTGGTGCTCTTCCACCACTGACAGCACGGCCTGATGATTCATCAAGTCTGGCTGAGGAGATTGGGAAATGGGTGTTTTAAAAGCCACAAAAATGTTATTTTTACAGGGATTCCGGTTGTTATCTCCTGTATATAACACCTGCCGTGGGGAGGATATTAAATATTCTCCCAGCTCCCTTTATGGAGATGTGATTTGGTGTGATTTGGTGTAATTTGGATTCTGATTGGATCAATCACAGGGGAACAGCAGATTTATGCTGGTCCTGTAGCCCCTGGGTGTCAGCAGCCAGGACCTTGCAGGTTTTTGTGTTTTCTGTGTTCCTGCCATGTTCCTGTGCTGGAGTTGATCCAGGGCCATGTGGGGAGCAGCTCTGTGCCACCAGCTGTGGCTCAGCCTCTCCCCAAAGCTGCTGCTCCAGGAGGAAATGCACTTGAAGGTTCTCTCCAATGGGGAGAAATGAAGTTTTACTGCCTGGTTTTGCCCATAAAGTCCCATTTTCCTCCGACCAGGTCTCCTCCAGAGCTCCATCAGGAGTGTGTGGGGCCAGATAAGAACTCATTTCCATCTGTGTGCAATCCAGCCTCCCAGTGCTGCTGGCAGAAAATCCAGCTTCATAAGCCTAAAAATATAACTTCTTTCCTCAAACAAGTTCAATTGGAGATGAAATCGGGGCCTGGAGCTGAGGGGTGTTTATTTAAAAGGGCAGTTTGGAGCTTGTGGCATCTCCACAACCCCAGGCCTCAAAGCACTGCCAGGAGTGACATCCCAGAACTTCTGCCCCAAAGCCAACACAGAGCTGGGAGCACTGTTTGATGCAGAATCCTAAAGCTAATTAGGAATTTCTGGACCTCTGGGATGAGCTTCGTTACAAGAATTAAAAATCTAAATCTTCAGCAGGAAATTGAAGCTCTGGGAATTGGTCAGTTGGTAAAAATGGCTCTGCTGGTCAAAAGGGAGCAGGGAATAAATCCTGAGCACATTTCCCTGGCTGGGGGCAGAAGAATGGGAAAGATTTGGTGCCAAGCTCGAGGTCGTCCAGATCCCTACCCAGGGCTGGAGCTCCTCTCCTTTGAGGAAACCTCTGATGCCCCTTGCTCCATGAGAGCCTCCCCTGTGAAGGAAACCTCTCTTTGGTCCAACTGAGAGTGATCCATGAGTGAGGAGAGCAGAACGAATCCCTGGTTTGCTCCTGCTCCCCAGAGAGCCTGGGAGTGCAGCAGCCTCTGCCAAAACGTCCCAGCCATCTGTTCTGTCTGTGTTTTCTGAGCTCCAGGAGGAGGCTGGGGTAGGAGCATGTGAGATGTCCTCAGTGCTGCCCCTGCGAGTGCTGAAGAACCCTCTGTGCTCCTCCTGCCTGAACTTCAGAGGGAATAAATACAACATTCCCATGGACCCCATTGAAACCTCAGGCTTCATTCAGGCAGAGCTGATTCTCTCATTTACTGACAGCTCCTGGCTTGGCAGTGCCCCACCAAGTTTGTCTCATTTTCCTTTCCATTCCTCTCCAAAAAAATTAGAAATAAAATGTGGAAGTGTTTCCTGCTGCTCTGCTTCTCCCAAGGAAGAGATGGGAGCAAGGATGTCCCTCCATGTGGCTCCCTGGGTAAGACAAAGAGCATTAAAGCTGTTCTGGTGAGGAAAAGCTGGCCAAGAACAGGTGGAACAGAGCACAGGAACTCCCTGGGGAGTAAAAACATTACAGGGAAGCATTTCTGGCCCTGCTGTGATGAGCAGAAAGTTCTCTTGTGCTGGGGCATCCCCTGGGAGGAATTCCCACAGCTCTGGTGTTTTACAGAGGGAGTGGAACGAGGGAATGAGAGTTCCAGAGGGTTTCCTCCTTAGATGAACACTGAAAGCCAGGAAGGTGAAGAGTGAAGCTGCTTTTCCTCCCTTACTCTGTGTCCAGTGCTCAATTCCTGTGTGTTCTCCCTTGTTGTGTTCAGTGCTCAATTCCTGTGTGTTCTCCCTTGCTGTGCTCAGTGGTAAATTCCTGTTTCCTCCCTTACTACCTGTGCTCAGTGATCAATTCCTGGTTTTTCTCTCTTCCTCCCTGTGTTCAGTGATCAATTCCTGTGTTTTCTCCCCTGTTCTCAGTGCTCAGTGATCAATTCCTGTGTTTTCTCCCTTGTTTTGTGTTCAGTGATGAATTCCTGTGTTTTCTCCCTCGCTCACAGACAGCAGCAATGCTCCTTTCCCTGGATTTACTGAAGCCCTGGATAAGCAGCTCCCATGATCCAAGCTGTCTCTCCTCTCTGAAAGGAGAACAGGCTCAGAGCTGGCAGCTGTAGGACAGGAGCAGCAGCACTGGAGTTGTTTGCACGAGGTGAACTGCAGCGAATTTCCCAGATGGATCAGTCACATCCAGCAGTTCTATCCCCACAGGCAGAGCTGCTGAAATGTCTCTCTCCTGCTGGTCCCCTGCCAAACATCAAAAGCGCTTTTCATGCAGAGCAGCTCAACAAAACTGACAGTGTGAAGTGAGGGGAGGCCAAAGATGAATGAGAATGGCGCAGGATCTAAAACCCACTTGCAGCTGGTGAATTCCCCCCCAAGGAGGCAGGGAAAAGCTGCTTCTGCTTATTCTGCTTTATTTGGTTCTGTTCTTCAGCTTTTCCTCTCAAAAATCTGCATTTTACTTTAAGACAAAACTGCAGAAATTGGAGGTGGTGATGAGCAATTCCTCTGCTCCCCTTCTCCTTGGGCTCGTTTCCTTTGTTGTTATCTCCTGAGCTCCTGTTCACTCCAAGGGACCAAAGACATTGTCAGGTTTTTATTTCCCCACATGGACACTCCTCTTCCAAAACCACAAAAAGCAGCTTGGATTGTAGGGACAGAAATGGCAGAAAGGAGCAGTTAGGATGTTCTGTAACATTCTCCCTCACAATCCCCTCATTCCTCATCAGCCTCTGCAGACTATTTTCCCTCGTGCTATTTGATTGGAAAAAAAATCCCTAAACTATTCCTAGTCACTTGAGAAAATAGCTGTCTGTGTATTTTGGGCATTGATGTAAAAGTGGTGTACATTTTCCATCTCTCCATTAACCCCCACCCTCATCCCAGAGTCACCCCAGGGTTGCTGCCTCTGTCCTTTCTCCCTCTGCTCTTTAGGGGACATCCTGAAATTTTTATTTCTGTCAGGGTTGCTGGTACCACTTGGAAAGCTCATTTCACAGGATTTTTTTTTCCTTGTGCCCAAGGATTTATTTTTCCCTTGGAATCTCTGTCCTTTCAAGCCCTTTTAGTCATGGTTTAGTGAGTGCAGCCTCTGTTTTACACACTTCTGCAGAAGGATCCTGAAACCAAAACCTGCTGGGCTTTGTGCCCAGGGGAGGAGCAGAGCACCGAGAAATGGCTCAGACAGAGGCTGGGGGTGATAAGTCTTATCTGTCTTTGTGATTTTAACCTGGAAAGATTCCTTCCCCATTGGAGGGAGAGAACATTTGAAAAGAACTAATGGAAAGCTGTGGGAAGTTAAAGAGATGAGCCAGAGCCAAGGAATTCTAGAGACAATATAGACATAAGTGTCTACTTATTCCAGCCAGGAGTCATTTTCTTGTTTCCCTTTGATGGATTGAGGGTTTTTTCCCCTGATCACAATTGAGTATAGAATATGTTAGACTGGAATTAGAATATATTAGCTGGCAGCACCCATCAGTTCATTGTCAGAGTGAGATTGTTCACCAGTGATTCAGATTGATGGGTTTGCAGCTGAACCTGCTGCAGAAAGGAGAGGCAGAGGGAAAATAAGAAATTATTTTAAAGGGAAAGCCTTTCTCCTCAGCAGCTCAGCAGACAACAGAGAAATCATTGAAACTATTCCCTAATCTGAAATTTATATTTCCTCCTAGGGCTATTAAGAAAAAAAAAATGACAAGAAGAGTAAATTGATTTTAATCCCTGAAGTTTCCCTTTGGGATGTGCCCCTCTCAAAGCACACACTCAATATCCAGACAGACCCTGAGCCTCCTGTGACTGACAGTGCTGAGATAAACATTTCTGAAAGTGCATTTAGCCAGGTTTTCTTCCAGTGTCCCTCAGCTTTGTGAGTTTGTTTCTCCTCCCAGTGATTTTACCAATTTAAACGTGGCTCTTCCCATTGAAAATGCTGATTTATGTACTTTTTAAGCAAAACCTAAAAACTTTGGTAAAGTTAGGAGATCTATCCTTGCCTGTCTCAGTGTGGGTTAGAAATCCCTTTTCAGATGATTTTGGGGTTTAAAGGCAGTTTAAGTCTGTTCCAATGGAAAAGCAGACAGGTCTAGAACAGAAGCAGCAGCTTTGCTCCCAGGCAAACACCACATCAGAGCTTTGTCCATCCAGTTGTTCCCTCTCATCCCAACTCTCCAACCCCAGGAACTCGCTCACTCCTTGTTAATGAACTGCAGGAAGGAGGAAAAATCAGCCTCAGCCAAATAATAAACATCTGGATTGCTCATGGCCTCAGCAATTCTCATTAGAGTCAGGCACTAACAGTTCCCAGAAGAATAAGATTTACAATGTTTTTCTTCCTAATGTTTTTTTCTCTTCCATCTCAAACTTGTGTTAATGGATTAAAGCCTAATAAATAAATTCTCCTGGAGGTGATGATTAATCAGTTTTGAGTTGCTCAGACCTTTTGGTTGAGCAACATTTGCTGAAGAGAAAGGTCCTCAAAATCCTGTGTTTGAGCTGAGCTCTGCTGCAGGACCTGCTTCCAGAGGCTCCTTTGGCAGAACCCCCGTGCAGGTTAAAACTGCAGCTGCAGGAAAGCTGCAGAGCTCAGGGAGCCACAGAATCAGGGAATTATCCAGGTTGGAAAAGCCCTCCAGGATCACTGAGCCCAAGCTTTTTCCCTGTACCACCTCCAGGAATTCCTTGGGCACCTCCAGGGATCAGCACTCCAAACCTCCTGATCTGCTTCACAAGACAAACCCTGAGAATTCCCCCCTGTTTTCCATTCAGGAGTCAGAGTAGTTCCATAGTTTCTGCTTTGAGGTGTTTTGCTGTTCTACAGCTAAATATATCCACTGAACACAGGAATTACTTTGAAAAACAGAAACATTTAATCACTAAAGATGATAAAAATGCAGTTTTCTGTCACTCTCCTCATTGCACAGAAATTAGAGTTGGAAAGAACTTGAAAGCTGAGGAGTTTCTCTCCTTTACTAATGAAGTCTCTTGTCCTTGCAAGACTTTTCCCTGCATTATATTTACTGCTGCTTTATCCCAAAGGAGATAAAGGTGCCATAAATTACAGAGCTCCAGCACTTAGTCTGGAGGGTAATTGGTGAAGTCTCCTGTGTCAGGAAGATTTTCCCAGCCCTGTCACCAAAATGTCTGTGGGATTAATCATCAATCATTAATCAGCACAGCAAATACCAGGAATGGAAACACACCAAGCTTTGCTCCTTTTTTGTTTTACTCTTTCTGTTGATAATGCAAAGTAATTGACATCAAAATATTTGACAGGCACTGATTGTCCCTTGGGGTTTTTATGGATCTGTGTTCCCAGCGTTCCCAGTGCTCCCAGATCTAAGGCAAATCCTGGCTCTCTCAGGAGAGAATTCCAGAGTCCCCATCCCACTGGTTTTTCAGGTTGCCAGAACCTTTCATGGTTTGTTTGATTTCCTGGGACAGCTTCCACTCTCCCAGGTTGCTCCAAGCCCCATCCAACCCATCCTTGGACACTTCCAGGGATGGAAAATGCTCAAATAAATGCAAAACAATCCTCGTTGAGTTTGCCAATCTCAGTCAGGAACACACACCCCCCACAGCTCCTCAATTCCCATGGATTTCACTTTGGACTCACCCATTCCACAGGAGTTCATCCAGCTTTTCCATGGCTCCCCTTGGGGAGATGGGTGGAGCTGGGCAGGAGCAATCTGGTACCAGGAATTGTGCAGGAGAAGCCCTGCTCTGACTCCAGGCCAGCAGTCTGGGGCCATTCCCAGCTCAGCCCAAACACTCCCAGTGCTGCCAGTCTGTGCCCAAGGTTTTGGGGGTGGGACAAGGTTTGACTTGTCCTGTGCATTTTATCCATAAATGTATAAATAAACATAATTTATACATAAATATTTTTTTTTAAATCTCCCACTCAGGGGCTGTGCTCTCCACCACCATCACAGGAATTCTCTCCGTGTCAGGTTTGAGCACTCCCAGGTCACAGCAGTGAAAAGGGGAGACCAGAACTCCCAGCAGAAGGAGCTGACTGGTTGCACTGGTGGTGCTGAGCTGGGTGTTGATGCTTTGCCTGAGCCCCTGGTGCCCAGCAGCGTTTCCCAGCTGCAGAGGAGCTGCCCAGGGAGGATGATCCCAGCCTGCTCCAGCACAGCATCACCCCGAGCTGGGGTGCTGAAAGGTTTCCATGAGCAGTGGAATCACTGTGTGATACCATCTTACACCTGGCCAGAGTTTAATCAGCCCCCTGAAGATGGATCAGGTCTGAGGGGTGACCTGCAGCCTCCCAGAGGGGCTTTATAATAGCGAGACAACTTCTCTGGACGTGCTTTGTAAAAGAAAAGGTTTTAATAATGACAAAAATAACAAACAAAAGAAATATAAGCCAAACACAGTGTAGAGAGAATTCTTGCACTGGCTAAGGCAGTCCAAAAAAAGCCCTGGGAAGTTCTGTGCAATCTTTTAAGTACCTGATGGTCCAGGTGGGCTTTTTGGCACCTTTCCCAGTAAAATTGGCAGGGTTTGAGGTCCAGGTACCAATATCTCTGCTTGGCACCTGGCCAATTAATGGGAAAAGAGCATCGGAGTTTCTGGCTCCTTTACCTTGTAAGAACAGCAAGAGGTGAGAATTAACCCTTTCCCTGCATGGAAACCCCTGCTGGGGTGTGGGGTGCATTCCTGCAGCTGTGCTCCCCAGTTTGCAGAGCACAGGTAATGCCCAATAAAGCAGCTGAGAGCCCCGGGGCTGGCTGAGCTCTCAGAACTCACAGTAAAATGCCAGAGAACAGCTCAGCTCCACGCTGGAACAATCTAATGCATCCCGAGAAATCATCTCCTTTAAAGGTGCACATTCCCCCTGTTAATTGAAGAGCAGGCACTGGAAATAAACAGGTAATTGGTTGTGGCTGGAAATGATTTATTGGGCATTGTAATAAACAGCAGAGCTCTGCTCTCAGCCCATGGATTCCCTCACCCAGCTGCTCCTGCCAGGATAATTGGCCTTGCTTGCAAATCTATTTGGATTGTACAAGATTATCTGTTAATGCTGGAAGATGAAATGGCATCAAATGAGAGGTGTTTTTCAGGAACACTTGAAAATGCAGCAGCTGAAGTGCTGCAGTGGTGCAGCTGTAAACAGGAGATGATGCCTTGAAGGGAGAGTCTGGAATGTTTTTACTGATGCTAAAAGCCTCCCCGTGGTTTCATGTGAAGTGTTGTGACTCAGCAAAGGATTTCACCCCAAATCACTTCAACACCTCCAGACCGTGCCAGAAAACACCCACGGGGCCGGTGGTTACCTGGATCAAGGTGATCACAGTGCCCTTACAAACATCCAGACACAGGAATGCTCCCTCAGAGCCCCTTCCCATTCCTGAATTGCTGGGTTGCAGCTGCACCGCTTTGTGGTGTCCTTAGAAATCAGACAGGAGACATGAAAAGGGATCCTGGCTCCAGAATGCTCTCAGGAAATGTTTTGCAGCTGAGGAACTGCAGCAGGATCTGCTGCATTCAGGGTGGTTCTTTCAAAGAGAACTCAGCTCTGGAGAAAGGCACGTTGATTTAGGAGAGAAAAGAAAGGAGGAAAATCTGTTCAGTGGATTATCCAGAGCCTTTCCCCCTCATCTTCCTGTGTGTTTTCATGAGATCCCAGTAAAGGACTGGGAACCAGGGCACAGGGTGACACGAGGGGCCCACCCAGCCCAGGGGGAAACGGCCAAGAGGAGACTGAGAGTCTGCACTGGCCAATATTCCATAAATACCCTCAGCCACAGAAATCCCAGTGCCCACCCCGACCTGAGGGGGTCAGAGGATGTCTGAACATGTTCTCCCACGTGCTGCCTGCCCACGACTCTCCAGAGCAGTTTTCCAGCTGTTCTGACCCTTTCCTGTTGTGTAACTCCAGCTAAAAGATCAGGAATTCTTGTTAGGAAGGAGCAGAAAGTCACAGATGCTGTCAGGAACTGGGAATTCTGGGCAGAACACCCACAAGTCCCGACTCTGCTGGAGCATCCCTGGTTTCTCAGCCCAATAAAGAATATTTTCAGCTGAGTTATTTCGTGGGGAACATGAATACAAATGTGTCACCAGGCAGGGAAGCAGATGGATTTGGTGACAGCCCTACAGCTGGAGAGGAGAGTCCTGTAACCCAAGGTTTCTGCGGTTGATTCCAATTATTTATCGAAAACTGCAGGAAAATCACCAAAGCTGAAACCTGACTTTATCACCAAACTGCCTTTTTTCCCCTCTCATTTTTAGAATGTATTTAAGGATTTGGATCAATCCCAGGAAACAAATTCCTTCTGTGTCCCCCAAAAGATGGAGCAACACTCCTCAAGGCACATATTAACCTCAAGGGGATAAAATACTTTATTTATCCTGGGGGCTCATGCCCATGGAGCCTCCTTCCTGCCTTGCTGATATTCCAAAAATATGCTAAAAGAGGCTAACTGTGGTTATTTTTTAGGGGCTGAATCACACAACTCAAATCATCTCTTCTTTCTCTGCCAGCTTGAGAAAAAAACCCCAAGGCCATCTATCTCTAACCACTGTGATTATAATGCAGTTCCAAATTAGTGCATCAAAAGTCAATAAAAGGACGTGAACAAGACAGAATGCCAGCCCAGAAAACCATAAATCCATGAAAAATAGCAGTGCTCAACAGCTGCCCAGGTTTAATTTTCAAATAAACTGGAGAACATGTCACCTCTTGTTCTGCTTAGCATTGATTTAATGCTTGAATATTCATTTAAATCATTTCATTCCCAGAACCTTGAGGTCCATCAGCTGTTGCCAGAGCTCAGGCAATCCTGGGGCTCAGCTCACCCAGGGATGGATCTGGGGCCACTCTACAAAAGAGATTAATTGGGGATGATCGATTGGTTGATTGATTGATTGATTGACAGGGCCCTGCCTGCTGCACACAATAATTCTGGACCATTTAAAGCTCATAAGGTTTTCTGTTGAGATTCATTGATTTCACAGGGCAATAAAATCTTGTCTGGGTGTTCTGCCAAGAGCAGAGAACTGATGGAAGGAAAGGGAGAGTGAAATAATGCCAGAGTGGGAGGTGAGGAGCTGCAGTGCTCTGTTCTGCTCAGATTGTCCCCAGCTGCCCCTTTCCTTCCAGGGCTGCAATGTGGGAATTGCCTTTAGTTTGTGGCTTGGCAGCATTTGGGTCTTACAAAGGACACGAGACATGAAATAACAACTATGAAATAATAACCAGGAAATAACAATTAGGAAACAACCACCACAAAATCACAACCAGGAAATAACAACCAGGAAATAACAGCAATGGAATAACCACCACGAAATAACCACCACGAAATCACAACCACAACTTCCCACCCCCATTCCAGCTTCCCATCCCATAGATTTTTGGAACGACCACTCCAAATTCCACCAAAACATTTTGAAGGAGCTGATAAATATCCAGGGAGAAAAGCCTTTCTGCTCTGAGCTGCAGCCTGGGAATTCTTCTGCTTTCCCTGCCATGACTCTGATTTCTACCCCAGCATCAGGCTTCTCATTTTCCTCTCCCATCAAACATTTCCAGTTTGGAGATTGGGCCATGCTGAAAAGAATCTCTTCCACATTTCTGCTACTTGGAGTTCACTGGAAATGGAACTTATTACCTGGCACAGCCCTGCTTCCCAATTAGACAGTTCCTGAAACTCCAATTAAACTGTTAATTGATGTCACTGCCCTCAAATTACCAGCTACAAATAAAAAGTGAAAATACAGGAGATTCAGAATTAATAAAAAGTAGCAGGAGGTTTTAATTTCCAGCCTGGTGTTTGTATCCTCTCAGGATGGCTTTACTACCCTGGCTGAGTGCCCCAAGAATGGATGCCCTGATTTATTTTATTAATGATCCCATTGTCTTTGTGTGCTCTGAAATTGGGATACTTTCTCAAGCAAAGGCTGAACAATCAAGTATTAACAGGACTCCTGAGTGTGCCTTGGATGCTGGAGCTGGAATTCCTTAAAGCCTGACAAAAAGGAATGTTTCTAACCTCTTCCTCTATAAAAAACCTCTTTAAAGGAAAGAGAAAAAAAATCTGTCACTTCTCCTGTGCAAGTAAAATGAATTTTCTTTTCTAGTTCATTCAGGTTTCTTTTTGCCCATCCTGTTTCTCTGTGGCTGCATTCACAGGAGCGGAGGGAAAGCCAAGAACGAGGTGGACAATGCATCATAAAGGAAGGTCCAAGATGGTGAACACCCCCTTAATTACATTTATGTGCTTTTAAAGGAAGTTTATAGAAAGCATTGCTGTGAATTCAGCACATGGAGCTTAGCTGAGTCTGGGAGTGTGCACAAAGAGCTCAGGATCCTGCTGGGAATCTGCCTGGAGAGGCTGGAGCAGAGGCAAGGCTGTGGTTCCCAGCACAGGGCTGGGGCAAAGCTCTGCTCTCCCACCCTGCTTTGGCCTCTCCAGTCCTGCCAGGGCAGTTCCCTCTCTTAAAAAAAGGATATTTAATTATAGCTGGGTATTTTAAGTTCAGGAGAAAAGAAGGGGAAAAGCAAAGAGCTTTAAAGACAAAACAATGCCCTTTTGTTGATGTTTTTAATATGGGAATTCTTCTGCCTTGCTCGGAGTAACTCGAATTCAAAGGGACATCTGGATGGAAAAGAAACAAGGAAAAAGGATCTGTGAAGAAAATTTAAATTGCTAATTTATTTAGGGAATTATTTGGAGACCAGGGGATGAAAAGCAGGAATAGAATTGAACACGTGCTGGGGGTGAGGTGCTGCTGCTCACAGGCACAGGAGGGGTGGTGTGGGAAGGACAAAACCAAGGTTTTCCATGGAATTGTGCCCTGTTCCAGGTGTTCCCTGCTCCACAACATCCACCCTGGGCACAAAACTCTGCCCTGAGGCTGGGATCCATTTTGGAAGGGACTGGAGTTGGGAATGAACATTTTAACTTCAAAATCCGTAAGTTGCTGTTAATGGAAATGATGGATCACAGAATCAGAGTGGGAATTACAAAAAGTTCATGTTGCCTTTCTCTTTTCTAATGAAATTACTGGGATTAATTGGCTGTACAAGACCTTTCTTCATCATTTCACCCACCCCACAACAGAGATTTCTCTGCTGGAATCCACAAAACTGTCCCTGCCTTTGGATCCTGCTTAATAAATTGCAGGAGCTGGCAATAAATGAGTTTCAAAGTGGTAAAAAATGGGCACAAACCTGCAGCACTGGGCAGTTACAGGCTGGGAACACAACACAGACTATCTCACAATAGAGCTCCTGTTGCAGAATCATAAAATTATTATTAAAATTTTATCTGGGAGGCTTTATTCTCCTTTCACCTCTGCTACAAAAGTATGAGAAGCAGAGGCAATAAACAGGATGAATATTTATGCCCTTGGTTCCTTCATCAATACCTGGACATCAGCCTTTTCTAATAAAATTACAACACAAATGTGATTAGGTGCCAAGATATGAAATGATGGAGACAGTGATTGCTGTGTGCACAATGCTGGGCCAGATAAGGACTTAAGGTCTCAGAACTTCAGAAAGCTGAATCTATCCAGAATTAATTTCCTTTAATCACATTCAATCACACTCTCAGCAACTCCACTTGGGTTTCTCTGTCTTGGGAGGCTCTGATAATCAGTTTATAAATGTCTCTTGTACTGAAAGTGAAAATGGGCAGCTTCCCAGCCTAATAACAGCAAAGAGCTGAAGTTGTCCATCGGGGTTTTTATTCACAAATCCAGCTCCCACTCAGCTGGATGTGCAGACCTCGGGAGAAGAGAGCAAAGCTCAGCTCAGTGCAGTCCACACTTCCCTGGACTGGGCCATTCCCACCTGACATTCCACAGAATTTGGATATAGAAATACAGGAATAATAACAGGTTTTAAGGTGTAGCAAGTAGGTTTGTGTGTCATTGCAGAGTTGGTTTAAAAGGTCCCCATTGCTGCAAGACGTGTGAGACAATATAATTAGGGATTGCTGTGAAAATAGAAACAATCTTTGTGCCAGTAGTTTATCGGCTAATAAACCTTTAAAAGACCTCCTAACCGGAGATCTTGTGACTATTACTGACCCCTAACTTACTTTGTGAAGTGTTCTCACTCCTTGACGAGACTGTAGCAGATAGTATTAATAAATCATGCTTTAAAAGGTCTCTCAGTGGCCCCGTCTCTCTCACACAATCCCCATACCACTCCTTATTATTCTATGGAATTTTGCTGCCAAAAATAACCTTAAAAGGGTCAGAAGCCAAGCCAGGGTCCCTCTGAGCACGGCTCACTTGTTCACAAAGCTTTCACAAACGTGCACATCACCCACCAAGGCCCTGAATTCACCATATGGAAAAGAAAATCCACTTTGTCTGACCCCAAAATGAACACGAGATGTTTCGCTGCTTAATTTAACTGCCTGCCTCTTCCCTTTTGCATCCTGTAAACACAGATTTAAATTTAGAACAAGGGTGACAGATCAGGCTGGGGAAGAGGGAGGTTCCATGTCTCGTCCTCAACTTTGCCTCACATAGTTCTGGGCTGAGCCAGCTGTTCCTGAGTGTAAATTTGGGATGCAGGGAGCACTAACCCAGAGTAAAGTGTCCCTGCAGACACGTGGCCACCTCCCTGTGCTGAGGAGAGGGATTGAGCTGCTCCTCCAAGTGCTCATGAAATGTTGGATTGCCCTGAGGAGAGCTGGGAAAACTCAGCTGAATCCCAGGGGTGAGTGTGGCACAAGCCCCTCTGTCACAGGCTTCGTGTTTGCAACACACTCTTGGCAAAAAAAAATATATAGGAGGGCACGTAAAATACTCAAATTTGGATTTTGAAACAATGTGGATGGGAAAGGAGCCTTTTCCCAGGCTGTCTCTTCCAGAAAAGTCATTTTACACCTGCTGAGTGAGGTTGAGCTCGATGCTCTTGGATTTCTCCTGCAGCCTGAAGGGTTGTGTGACTGTGACCAAGAGGCAGCACATTCCACATTGTCCTGCAGCCAAGGACATGCTCTGGTCACGTTTTGATTTCCTCTCACTGCTGGGAAGAGGAAAGGGAGTTTTCTGATAGGGAATCTTTGAGTGGTGACATTTGTTGCCTAATCAGGTCTGGAGCAGCACCAGCAAAATGAAATTAAAAGATATCAAAGTTCTGAGATGTAAAATTGAGTCTGGGATTTTAGTCAGATTGGAGCATCAAAAACAGAATGGAAAAAGAAGTTTTACTTTCTAAAACATTGCTTATATTTATAACACTCATCCCATTGGGATGGGACATTGGCCAAAGCATTTTCCTGTTGCCTCAGAGACAGAAACAGAAAAGTGAAGTTAAATCCCTGCAATATCCGTGGAATTATTTCATTTCATAGTCCCTTAAAACAGCCTTGAACTACTTAACCCTGAAATGTCTCTGAAAATAGCTGGAAAATATGCTTGCATACTTTGACAATGCAATTTGTTTCTATTTAAAAGATGTCATTAATAATGCTCCTAATTGATTAGGTCAAATGAAGGAACTAAATTATAGTTGAGTAATTCAATTTTGACAACATCAATTAAGAAAAAATGCAGTACTTCTAAGAAGTAGTTCTAAAAATAATTTTGACAACAATTAATTAATTAGCACAGATTGCCTTCATCAAATTAATGCAGGGTGGGCCTGTCCCAGTGGGATATTTTAAGTTAAATGCCTGTCATGCACAAAATTCCAGCAGAAAAGTTATTTCCAGCCTTTCCCAATATCCAGATTAATACAGAATTTTCCCAGAAATATTTAAAGCACGTAAAGAACAGCAGGACACACTTTGCCTTTATCCAAAATACTTTCTAACTGTTGGTGCAAATATCAAATTCACTCTGAGAGTTGGAGGGGGGAACTCTTTCCCTGCTGTAACAGTGGGTGAAAAATATTCCTGCTCCAGGGCAAAGGAAATCATTCCCAAATGAAGGGAGACAGCTGAGGACAAGGGCAGGAGGAGCAGGGGGGGTTTGGGGCTCAGCATTTCTTAGAAAACAACAGCCAGAAACAACTTTTGGTTTGTCCAAAGCCACCAAGGGAGCTGGGAAGAGCAGGAAAACCCTGGGGGTTCACACACAGAGCCCAGCTGAGATCCTGCAAACACAACCTGATGCCTTCAGT
>VZSR01000479.1:12903505-12914413 GCA_013398615.1 Brachypodius melanocephalos
GGAATTTGGTGCCAGGGAAGCTTTCCTAAAGCATGGCACTGCTGGCAGTGAACCCAGGGCCCTCAACACCTTGAGGTTTAGCAAAACCTTTTTTCACAGGGCCTTCCTCTCAACCCCAAATCAGCCATTTCAGAGAGATGAGACTGCCCAGGAGGAACCACATTGTTGAAAGCAGCAATTCAAGCCCCAGAGGTGCCGTCCCTGTGCCCACACAAACCTGGAGGTGGGAATCCAGCCCATTTGGGGTTGGGGAGGAGCTCAGGCTGTCCCTGCTCAGCGCCAGCTTTGGATTCATGACCAGCTCCCAGGGCTGTGCCTGTTCCAAGGGGATCCTCCTTCTTCTCTGGGCAATTTCTCATTTAAAGGCCAGGTTTGTGAGGTTTTCCCATCTGCACATCCCAGGAAAAGGGAGAGCAGAGCTCTGGAGGAGCAGAGCAGTGCCATGGCTGTACCCACGGACAGGGAGCTGCAATTGGCCTTACCTGGGACAGGAGCTCTGCTTTATCCAGCCCTGGAATAATCCAGATTTATCCATGGCAGGAGACCTGGAAAAACAGACATCATCAGCAATTAATGAATGGGCAGAACCTTTTAATTAATGCAATATTAATTATCTTCATCATCTTTAATTAAAGTATTATTAATAGGAGAAACAGCAACCTGCTTCGCAGAAGGAAATGCAAATAAAGCCTAATGGGCTCGTGCATATAAATAATGTCATATTTTACAGCCTACCCAGTCCTTGAAGGTTGAAATTTAAAAAGAGGGGAGCTCAGTGCAGTATTCCCAAAGAGAGGGAGGATTCCAGCCCTGGCCATAACAGACCCACTTTTATTTTATGCTCCCCCTGTGCTGAAAATCACCAGGTTAGGAGAAAGAACAAAGGCAAAGATTCATGAAGACAAGCCAAATAAAATCTTATCTAATAATTCCAACATCTGGCAAGTTCATTTCAACCCCAGGTTTTATGGGGTTGTGTTTTGGGGGTTTTTTGGGTTTGGTTTTTTTTTGTTTTGTTTGGTTGTTTTTTTTCATTTGACAATAGGGAGGCAGAGTAAATGGTGTGTAAATTAAATACATTTATTTTAGAAAATTAATTACAAAAATCGCTCTCAAATGGGACTAGGGGTAGGTGGAGGATTATCTGATGGAGATAGAGGAGACAAAAGCACTGGAATCGTTAATGAATCCCCTTAGATTTGATTAAATTAAGACTGTGAACAAATATGTCAGGAAGAATGGAGAGATGTTGGCTTTTGTCCCGGGAATTTTCCTGGGGGCTTTCCCCTAAGGCCAGATTTGTGCCTCTCTGGTGGTGACTGAACATTTCAAAGTCAAAATTTCTGGTGACTTTAGACCCCGATAGTTCCTATAAAATACAGAATAAGCTGATGTGCAGCTGCTGAAATGATAAAGCCTTGGCATTTCTGTTTGTGCCTGCAGCCAACAGAAAACACTGCAGACATCAGTGGCAGGATGAAGGAGGGGGAGATTTTTCTGCTCCAGAGTGAAGCACAATTTATGGTGACTCCTTTTTCCAGGGCCAGATTCCCTTTATGCCACCCTTTACCTCTCACAGTTGTGAAACAGCTCCGGTGGGGATGCTGTAAAAACTCCTTTGGGTACCAATTCCCTCAGAAATGTTGGAAATAGGGAATATTAATCAGATCAGACACTCCTGCTCCAGCCCAGAGCAGTTCACTGGATTTTATCCTGAGCAGAACTCCCCAGACTGGAGGGAATTCAAGGCTACAAACACCAACTCCTAATTAATTTGATGAAGAAGCACCAGATCCCTCTGAAGCTGTTTCAGGATCTCATAACTCTCCCCGATAACATTATTTGCATTTCTTCACTCCTTGATCCTTTATTTATTACACAACTGAGGAGGGGAAAAACAATATTTTATGTGAGCCAAAGGTCACACGAGTTGTCCTGAGCTCAGATTTCTGCCACACTTGTGCAGAGTGAATCAGCCCCAGTTGGATTTATTTCCCAGAGAACACTTTCTGTCTGACAGAGCAACCCAGGGGCTGGGGAGGTTCTAAAAATAGGTTTTTAATGAGCCCTGAGCTGATAAAATTCTCCTGCTACAACAGAGGAAGGTGCAAGAAATCTTAATCTGAACGTTTTTCTTCTCCCCAAGGTAATTTATACCATAAAGCACGAGGGTCAACTGCTTTCTCAAGCTTGCATCAATTTTTTCAGTCTGATGATATCATTCTTAATATCAGATATATTAATATAAATCAAACCTTTGGATGCTGTGGCTGAATGTGCTAAAACTGGGAGGCAGCTGTGGGGTCTGTGGGGAATAAAACAACCCATCCCATCCAACCCTTTTCCATGAGACAAGCAGAATGAAATGTGCACAGTACTCTGCCTTTATCAAAACCAGCCACACCAGGAGCTTGTTTTTAATGCTGGGTTTAACTCTGAGCCAGATGTGAGCGCACAGCCAAGGACAGCACGGGGAACTCTCCATGTTCCCTTTTGGGAGCTCAGCTTTGTGTCTGAGTGGTGCCATCCCATGGAGGTACCAACATCCTCAGCCCTGCTGACATTCCCAGGATGTTGTGTTTTATCTTCTTTTTGCCAGGGTCAGGATTAAATGCTCCAGACCATATTTCTTGTTCAGGCTCAGGTGTTTATTAATTCTCATCTGCACTACAGTCTCACAAACCATGAGTTCTACAGCACTTCAGCTAGCAAACTAAAAATGAGCCCTGTCTCTTTCTAGAAGGCCTTTCAAGGATAAACTGTCCAATTAAGAAATGACACCTAAATTATTTTTACTTTTAACCCAATAACCAACAGCCCGTGGCCCGCAATGTGGATTTTTCTACCCAATTACAAAATCACCCAGACCATGGAGAAGAAGGTGAAAAAGAAGGACTCAGCCTCTGCCCTAAATCCTCCATCTTGCTTTCTGTATCTGTTACTGTATTCTAAACCCTGCAACTCTCAGTTTTCCACCCTGTGATATCACACACCTCTATTCAAACCACACCCCCACAATTCTAGTTCTGTTATTTAATTTTGGGAGCTTCTCCACAGCCTCAGGTCAATGCAGGGTTTGCCTGGGAGTCAGAGCCCGTCAGCACAGAAAGCCTGGAATTCTCAGTGCTGGTCCCAACACCACGATGCAGATTTGCCTGGAGAGCAGCTGCTCCTGCTTTTCCAAGGAAGAGCCTCCCCCAGGCTGCCCTAAAGGAGTCACTGAGGCTCAGCTGAAATTAAAGCGGCTTTGGCAGCTCCTGGGGTTCAGATTTAACCTGGGAATTTTTAAAGGAGCTGCAGCTTTGGATGTCCCAGGAAAGTGTTTGGGGTCTGGACTTTCAGCAGTGACAGATCCATTTCTGCTCAGCAAATCCCAACCCAGGGACCCCAAAGAGCTCCTCAGGCCTGAGGGAGGCAGGGAAAAGAGGTGGAACTTCTCTTTGATTTTATTTTAAATTAGAAACAGCCATAACGAGGTGTCAGAGCTTTCCATGGCACCTTCTGGCACCACTCAGCATCTTTAAAAATCAATACAAAGCACAATAAATATTTCAAAACGCTCAATTTGCACAGAGGCATTTCCATGGACAGAGCTCATGTTTGGGACTCTTACCCTGCACTTCTGCAAACAGTCCAAGGTACACTCGGATCGATCAATGGGATTTCTGCAGCTCACGTTGTGCTCACACTGCAGCCTTTTTTACCTTCAGAATGAGTGTTCTTTCCCTCTCATCGATTGGTTTGGGGCAGCAATCTGGAAAATCTGGAATATTCTCAGTCCTGCTTTGCCAATAAACCCAGCTAGAGTTGATTCATTCCCCCACCTTTGATCCATGTCTGCAGATCATTTTTCTGGGTTTGTTCTGTGCTCCTGATAGGAAAATCCCTGGTTTGGACCGGGGGACAGTGACCCCAGGCCAGGACAGAGCCTTCCCAGTGAGTAAATCTCATTCATATGGATATTAATAGGATAAATATGGATATAAATAGGATATTTAAAGGGCTCCTGGTCCATAATGGACCACAGGGGTGGTTGGAAAAGGAAAGAAAATGTGAATAATTCGACCAGAATTAATTAGCGCAACATCCCACATTTGAATGCAGAATTTTCTGTGATCAAATTTCTAAATCAGGTGGAGCTGAGGTTTGGAAAATGAGATTGAGACACTGAAGCTGTTGGTGAATTAAGCTGTAGCTTTATGGAAGTGTTAAGAAGTTGCAGCAATATTTAAATCTGCAATAATTTTTCTTCCCAGCACCGGGAGCTGCAGCTCAGGCTCAGTTGGCACCTGGGGCTGTTTACCTTGATGGAGTCATTACATTTGGATTGATTTTTTTCTTTTCTCCCTTGCAAATTTTTCCACCAAAATTGATTTTTTAAAATCTTTTAGAGCACTGTGCATTTTTAAAAACTTGCATTTTCTGGTCAGCTACATCACTCAGAGCAGTTACTTCTCCACCAGGGAAATAAAATAAGAAGAATTTAACTGATAATAACTTTATATCTAACACTGCTTAATATGAAATGTTAATTATATGTCTGTTTCCATACTTATAATCTGCTGGAAAATGGGCATTTCCTCAAATTTTGGGAGCATTTTTCCTGAAAAGAAAAGTGAAACCCCAGGAAATCTTCTCCATTTTCATATCTGTGTTCAGCCTCAAATTCCTGGATTATTGAACTTGATATTTGCCAGGGTTTTCTCAAGTCCTTCGTAGTTCAGGGCCTGGATCAGTCAGAACATTTTGGGAGGTTTCTATTCCTGCTTCCAGCAGACTCCCAGCACTACAGGAATATTTTTTCCCTAATTTATTTCATCTCCTGAGAAAAGCCAGGACCTCCAAAGCACAGACAGGAAGGGGCAGGAAGGGAATGGAAGAACTTAATGCACGTTTGGCAAACAATGAATTTATCAGTAATTAAAGTGTCTATGCTATCACTCACAAGCTTGGGGGATGGAAATGGAATTCCAGGGTGGGTTTAAGGGATCTGGATCCCTTTGGATCAGGGGGATGTGTGGGCTGGGGGCACACAAGGATTGCTCAGCACATCTCCAGCCATTCCCAGACCTGGCTGGGTACTCCAGGGATGATTTCCCATCATCTTTACATCCACGTTCCTGCCCACACACCCACATTCCCATCCCAACTCCAAGAGGTTTAAAAAGAAACAAAAATAAACAGAATTGAGCTCTGGGTGTTACTGACACAACCAGTCCTGGGATGAATGGGGGATCACAGTGTCATAATTAATGAGGGATCACAATCATAATTAATGAGGGATCACAGAATCATAATTAATGGAGGATCACAGAATTTGGATTAATGGGGGATCACAGAACTGGGGTTAATGAAGGATCACAGAATCATAATTAATGAGGAATCACAGAATCATAATTAACAGGGAACACAGAACTGGGATCACTGAGGGATCTCAGATTCATAATTAATGAGGGATCACAGAACTGGAATCACTGAGGGACATTCCCTGCCTGGGGACCCCAACCCATCATTCCTCACAAATTCCAGAGCTCCTGGAGGCCCCCTTGGCTGATCCCACCAGAAACCCGGCAGCATTGGAAAGCAAAGTTTCAAAGCCACATTTGTGGTGAAAGGTTTGAAAACACGAGGAGCTTTTCACTCTAAAGCTCAAAAAAAGTCAAAGCAATAAAATCCTCCATTGGGGTTTTTTGTGGGTTTCATGCCTTAAGCTCATTTTGTGAATTTTCTGGGTCCTGAACTCATTTTCAGTGTCTGGGTTTGGCATTGTTCATGTAAATATTCAGCAATTAGCACAGTGTGTCCCTGGATTTTGGGACCCAGTCAGTCACAAGCTATGAGAAGCATTTCCCCCTGTGAGAATCTTCTGTGTTATCACTCTAAATGCTGCAGCAGGACTCTCAAATAAGATCAATCTCACAAATTTCCAGTTCAGGGCACGATATTAAAATAATGAAATAAAGCCAGATAATGTTTAAAGATCCATCATGCCAAGAGTTATTTGCAATCCCCAGGAACTGATGCATTGGCCTTGTCCATATTTTGTTGTTATATTGAATTAATAAGGAGAGAAATTGCCGTTCACGTTCCCATGTAATTGTAATTCTGAGATAGGAACTGCTTTTCCTTGCAGACTGAGCTGAAATAATTGAGCTGATTCCACATAGGCTGGGCTTTTGCAAGCTGGAAATGGTGATTTTTTACTTTATCTTCTCTGCCTGGTGGAGTGAAAACTGCTGCTCACTGATAGCAAACAAGAGAAGCCTCAGAGAGGAATCTCTCCATTTATACCCCCCATTATCTGCCATCAACCAGCATTATCCCTTCTGGATTTCATCTGGAAAATGCATAATAAATCAACATTTCCAAGCTGGCTTTTGGCACTGAGTACATAATTCTGTGTGTTTGAGGAAAAAAAAAACAAAAAACAACCCGCTGTGCATCTTTGGGTCTGGAAGTTTCCACCTGGGGGAATGCAGCAGCTTCCAAACCTGGCTCAGTTTTCTTCAGCTGGATCAGATCAGTTCCTGTGCAGCCATTCCCGGACAGGGACCTTTGTGTCTGAGCTGGAGGTGACAATCCTGGAGCCTGGCAGGACAGGGAGCGTCCCAGCCACGAACCACGAGTGAGATCCCACTAAAGCAGCTGAGTTACATGAGAAATTCCTGTTTTGACCTGCTTGAATTCCACATCTCTGCAAGCAGAGAGCACCGAGGAGCTCCAGCACAGCTGAGTCACTGCCAAAGCAGCTGATGTGACACCCAGGGCACCACCAGGCATTGGAGAAATTCATTTATCCCCAGAATTCCCACACAGCAGGCAGGACTAAAATCCTTCTGCTGAACAGGAATGCCCAGATGTTCATCTCCCTTCTGAATTTACAGGAACACCCTTGCTGTGCTCTGACAGCCACCCCAAAGCACAGAGTGACCCTGTCAGCAGCAGCCACCAGGCCCAGGGAATTTCAGGATGTGTTTTGGGATGGAAAGGGAGAAGCTCTCAGGGAGGGATTTTTGCACCGCATGAGGTAACAGCACTTCCAAAGCAATTTGTATCACTTCAAAAATCGATTTATGCTGTAAACAGAGCCTGGCCCTGCCTTGCAGGAGGTGCTTGGGACTCAGGGGCTCAGGCAGCTCCTCTGAAGTTGCTTCACTCAAAGCACATCTTGTCTCTGCTCTTCGCCAGTGACACCAAAATATTCCCTCCCTTCCTCCCTATGTCCAGCTGCCACTCACTCCCAGTGACACTGTTGTTATTCCAGTTGTCAAGGATTTACAAGGGCAACACCAAAAAAGGGATCTGGGGTTGCAAAAATATGTTATGTGTTCTTGGAACTGCATGTAAGTGGTGACCTCATGACTTTAAATACAGACTCTGAAAGCTCAGGATTTATCTGAAGAAATGGTGAGATTTCATACACTTTTGGTTCATCCTCCTCATTTGGAGGGACTCGAGTACATTGCTCAGTTTGTTCCCATTTTTTAGGGTTTGTTTCTCTGGAGGCAGCAGCCAAGGGGCACCTGCAGCTCCTGATCCCAATCCCCTGCAGCTCCTGATCCCAACCCTTTACAGCTCCTGATCCCAATCCCCTGCAGCTCCTGATCCCAACCCTTTACAGCTCCTGATCCCAACCTTTTACAGCTCCTGATCCCAACCCTGTGCAGCTCCTGATCCCAATCCTTTACAGCTCCTGATCCCAACTCTGTGCACCTCCTGATCCCAACCTTCTCCCTCTGCAGCTCCTGATCCCAACCCCCTGCAGTTCCCACATATCCCACATCAAAGGTTTCCTGCTCCTCCAGTGGCCACTGCCTGGCTTTACCTGGCAATATTTAACAGCTCCCTGTGCTCCCTGAATGCAATATTCTCATTTTTCAGTTTGCATTGTTCAGCAAGTGTAAAATGCTCCTCTAAAAACTCTGGCTGCTCCCAGACAATCTGCACACACACATCTTTTTATAATTGCTTGGGCTCTGATTCTTTTGGCTGGTTGGTTTTTTGTTTGCTTGTTTGAACTTATAATTTCATTTCCTGTTTCTCGTTGTTTAGTGCTCAGTCCCTGAACTGAGCTTTGCCTTTTGATGAACATTCCCTCTGGAAAAACCAGTGGGACACCAGGCCAGGAATGGGACACCAGTTCCAGAGTGATTCCTGCAGTTGGAAGCAGAGCCACTCTTTGACTGTGATTAACTTTAAAGAATATGCCCCTCACTCATCTACAGTGTGCAGCTGGTGATTAAATTCCAAAAAATTCTTTTCACTAAGACATTTTGTTCTGTTTAGTTCTCCTGGGATGGTCACGTGGCCATTCAAAAATTGTTGCTTTGCACCATTCTGTCACTGAAAGGAGCTGAGAAAGCTCCTGGTCCAGAGACCCAGAGTATTCCTTTTGAAGCAGACATTGTAAAAATAGCTGGGGAGAAAACAGCAGTGTCTTACCAGCCAGAAAAGTCAGATAAACCTAACTGAGAAGCAAAAACAACACATGCCAAAAAAGAGTTCAAGCAATCTCCTCAAACAATCAAAAGAAACAATCAAAGAGTGGAAAAAAAGAATTGCAAAGTGTCACTGGAGACAGCTGGGAGGGATGGGGAAGGCAGACGAGCACAACACCACAAGCAGAACAGAGGAGTTTCAGTTCAGTGCAGCTCTTCCACTGCAAATCTTTGTTTTGTGTCTGTGCCTCTGAGATTGTCACTTCTTTAACAAGAAAAAAAAAATCTCCCTGTGCTCAAGAAGCCTCTCGGTCTCCATCCATGGGAGATTTGCGTGTGCATTGCAGATAGAGATTTACAGCACTGAGCTACTGAGTTATTATAAACCCTAATTCCAGCTCGTGGTGTATTGCCTATTTAATTTCATTATCAATTCATTATCTGGCTTCCTGCAATCAAATCCTAAATGATTTTGGAAGCCCTCACTACAGCCAAAGGTGTGGAAAATCTTCGTGGAATGCTTGGTTGGAAGGGGGAAAGAGCAAAGAAGCAAACAGAAATATTCTACCCCTTTGTAAGAGGAAAAAAAAAGAAGACCTGATTGCCTTAAAACAGGCAAATAAATTCTCTGCTACCCCAAACCCTGCCTAAACCTCAAAAAATGTTCATTTCATCCACATCAAGAGGGTTATTTATGAAACTGTATCCTTGTCAGGACTGCAGGACATTCCATCCCTTTGCTCAAATACTGTAAATTCATGAATGATGAGAAGAATCTTAATTTGGCCCAAATATCTATATTTATCTGCAAAAGCAAATGATCAGCTTGCTTCAATGCTGAGATGGCCTTTCACTGACTGCAGTGTGCAATTCCAGCACTCCTCCCGTGCCAGGGCTCCAGTTTGGAGCAAGCTGTGAGTTCAGCACAGGATTTCAGCATGGCTGGAACAGATTTCCTTCCTCAACAGCTTCAAATTTCTCTTCTGGTGTTAAATCTCCAGCCTGTGGACTGCTCATACCCTTCTGCAGGGAGAGCTGATGCTATATCCCCTGTCACCTCTGAGATGAAGGGAATCTCCTGCCCAGAGTGGTGGCTTTGCAGTGCACCAGGAGAGTTTGTGCCAAATTTCTGCCTCTCCACGAGCCCGAGGGTGGCTGGGAGGAGGCAGAAGCGTGAACAGGCTCCATACACCCTTCCCTCCAGTAAAGCAGCCCCACAGATGCTTTCACTAACCCAGAGCGTGCTCTGTTTCCTCCTCAGAGCTGTAAATCAAGGATTTTATTGTTCAGGAGATGAGCAGAAGCAGGAGGAGTTGCTCTGGCCAGGGCTGGGCTGGAGGTCGCATTCCATGATCCAATCGTGCACCAGCCCAGTGGAGCTGCAAATCCCTGAGCACGAGATGTTTACAGAGAGAGGGAACAGCATCTCCCAAGGGGCAGCTCCTTCCCTGGGACAGGACAGGGCCCAGGGCAGGGCTGGAGCTGTGTTGGGCTGGATTTTGGGAAAGGTTCTTCCCTCAGAGGGTGCTGGCACTGCCCAGGCTCCCCAGGGAATGGGCACGGCCCCAGAGCTCCAGGAGAGCTCAGACAGGGATGCTCAGGGTGGGATTTGGGGGGTCTGTGCTGATTCGTTCAGCTTTAGCTTTCGTGTTTTTCACATTCTGTGCACCCAGGGTGCAGCTCTGAGCTCACAGTCAGGGTCACTCAGCTCTGCACACAGCACGGACACAAAACAAAACATTTTCCTGCTGAGGACCAAGGACAGATTTCAGGCCCCAAAGCACAACCAAGGGTGGCTGAAGGGAGGAACAAGAAGGATGGGACTGCACAACCTGGAGCTGGAATGGGACAATTAAACCCCAATATGCAAGTGGACCAAAACTTATAAAAATGCAATACTTCATGACCAGTCAGCCATTCTCTGACCATTTTGTGACCATTTTGTGACACCACCTCAGGTGTAGCCCTCTTCATAAAACTGGAATTGCAACAAGCTCCAGCATTTCACCCTGAAGGGCAGATCCACCTGGGCCAGAACCATCCCAGGATGAGCTGAGGGTCCAACATTCCCTGTCCCAGAAAGGAATCCAAGCAGGAATGGGGAGCTCCTCCCTGAAAACTCTTGTGACCAAGCACTTGAGAATGGAATGGGAAAAGTGGCTCTGATTGAGTTTCCATGAATGGAATGTTCACCCCCTCTGCTCATCAGGAAGAATGTGGATCATGGCTGTATAAATACGTGTCTGTAATTATAATCAGCATGTTTTATAAGAGAGAACAACCATTCTGGCTGGAAATTGGCTGTAAATTTCCACATCAACCTGAGATCTATTTTAGGCAAACTGCAGAATGTGACTCAACGAATGTTGAATCAATACTTGCATGCAAGAAGTCAGATATAAATTTGGGTAATGCTTTCAAGTAGTCATCTACCAGCAATTAATAAAATATTTTAAAAAACTAGAGGAAA
>VZSR01000479.1:12914513-12928492 GCA_013398615.1 Brachypodius melanocephalos
ATGCAATGTTTGTCCTCATTATTTATCTCCACTTCATAACAGAACACTTGTTCTCATGAAAACATAACCTTGTTCTCACACCCTTCCACTGAGCGTGCCAAACTCGATTGCAGACATATTTCCTTGGTATTCCACTAAAACTTGGAAAAACTGGAGACTGACTGACGTGAGGGAGCCATAAACTCCAGCACAAGATGCCAACAGTTCTGTGGGATCTGGTTTGGAGTCAGCTGAGCTCCTGAGTGACTGAAAAACAACCACTGGGGAAACTCTTCAGAGCCACACAGCGGATATTTGCTGTTGTTAGAAAGTTTTCACTGCTAGACAAGGGAAGAAATTCAGATTTAGAAAGGTTTTCTCGCAGCACAGACCTTCCTTTTTTAAAAAACCAGGTTTAACTTAGGCCAGGTCTATCTACAGTCACAATTTGCATCGATCAGAGCAGCTCTTTGTTCATGGAATCACCATTAAATGCCAAAATGCTTTGGGAGGGGGGATCAAACCTCCCTCATGATTTCCCAGAAGAAAACTTAACTCTGCTTATCCAGCCCTGCTTCTGGGGGTCAGCATGAGGAGCACCTTTTTCACCATTCCCAAACAGAATCCTGAAGAGGAATCTCTGAGAACCTCGCTTTTCACTGCCCTTCCCAGCGTTGTTCCTCCTTCTTTTTGCAGTTTGACAAATTCTTCCTCTTTTTCCCGATTTCTGGCTTCATCCACCACAGTGCAACAGCCAGGAGGCAGAACTGAGCCTGGGGACTGAGATAAGCAAATCCACCCAATGGATGGTTCCATCAAAACAAAACAAATCAAACCCTCACCCACACACACACCAAAACAACTTCCAGAGGCTGTCACAGCCTCACTTTGCCATTTCAGAGCCATTTGTAAATATATTTTTAGTGCACTTCAAAGCACCAAGAGCAAAGCAGCAAAAGGGACCTCAAGAATTATCCTAAGTGAATTTATGTACCTGCAAGCACCAAAACCTTTGCTGTGCTGCCCAGATTTTATAAGAGAGATGCAGAGCAGTTGTGCAACTGGAGAAACATCAATTGTTACTTCTATTCACAAATAAACACCGGGGGCCTGGGCCAAGCTCCTCCTGCCAAGTGCTGCTCCACACTCAAACTTCAGCCCCTGTTCCCTCCCCCTCTTTATCTGAACCCAGAAGATGAATAGGAACTACTCGTTCCCTCCAATTTAATATGTTTAAAATTCAAGGCTCATTCTTGTGTCTCAGCCCATTTCTAATTAATTTCTGGGTTCCTGTTTTCATGTTTTCCATTTCACTGAGCAAAACAGACTCCTGAGCTGTCCATCTCCTGCTGCAACAGAGATGGAGCTGGAAACAACAGGAACTTCTCGTCTCTTCAATCACCTGAAAAATGATGGCTCTGCAACCCAGCTTTAAGCTATCACTGCATTTGATTCTGGAACATTTTAATAAGAAGTGATATTGAGATTCTTATAACTAGTGAATAGTCATTAATGCAAAATCACATGGCAATCCTTATAATTATATGAAGTGTCCAAAGCATTGACCATTGCACAAAATTATAATTAAAGTTATTGAAATTAATTAGAAAAGGAGACAGTAATTAAATTCCCGTTGCTGGGATGTAAAACTGCTCTGAAATTAAATACAATGGATGGCTCCTCCAGGAAGGGGGATGTTGGTGGCATTTCTTTCCTTGTGCTAGACAAAATTAGAGTTATTTTTATGGTAAGATTGCTTTAATAAAAATACTCAGATAAAATTCTTTATGCAGTGAAGTTCTAAGATGATTTTTCTGCTCAAATCAAAATTTTTCCTGCTTGAAAGGAATCAAAGCTCCATGAGGGGGCTCATCCACCCTGCCCTAAATCCAGCCTGGCCACAACCTCAGGTTCCAGACTCTCACTCTCTCTTCAGGGGGGTGAATTTGAGGCAAATCTTCCCTAATCCCCTCCTGCCCGGCTGTGGGGTGAGCCAGGAGGGTTTGTAGCCTTTCAAAGCTTTGCTTTTCCCTTCCAGGCTTTGCCACAATTCCTCATTTCCAGTTTTCCTCGTGCTCCCTGTGCAGACATTGGCTGGAATCCCCTCCACGCTGGGTTGGAGATGTGGCAGTGCAGGAGGGAAGGGCAGCAGTGGCTGCTCTGAGCCCTCTCCTCTCCTTGTTCCCTGGAGAGGAGAATCCCATTCCCTGCTGTCCCTCCTGGCCCTTTCTCTCTGTTTACAGGAGGTTCTCACACCTCCAGAGCTTCACCCCACACCCTTTGACAGGGATGCTGTGAAAATCCTGACATGCACTAAACTGGAGTACAGAGAAATGTGGGGGTTTCCATCACAGCTGCAAACAGCCTCGTTGGGCTATAGATCTGCTCCCAGGGCTGACTCCAAGTCCTAATTAGTAACCTGGCTTTCCTCAGTTTAACATAGAATACTTGGAAATTGCAGGAGATGAAGGTTTATGCTAAAGGAAAATGTGATTGCTGCCACATAATGATGACAGAGTGCAAACCCCCACTGTGACTGCTGGAAGTGCAGATGAGACACAGATCCATCAAAGCGAAAGCTCATCCCACCTCACCCTCCTTAATTCGTTCTTCCTTGGAACCTCTGCTTTTGTCTGTGTTTATCACCCTGCCAATATTCTCCTGTTGATTTTAAGTGTCACTTTGAGGGGATTTGAGGGGGTTTTACTGACAGAAACACAGCCAGACCAGAACTGCCTGGGACGGGGAAAGGTTCGAGGGCTTTTCATCCTGTTCATGTCAAACCTCGTGTGTAAACCAGGGAGATGTGAGAAAAGCTTTTAAAAATACATCAATTTGCAAGAAAGCTTCTCTAATCTGGGCTGGAGACACTTGGATGCCAAGCCCATGCTCAGGAAGAAAAATCCCCCCTCTCCCCAAACTGCAATCCTGCATCCCCTGTGAACTGGGATGTGGGGTTTTATTTGTGGAATTTGTGGGGTTTTATTTGTGGAGTTTTCTGAAAGTCTCAAAGCTTGGAAACTTTTCCACTTTGTCTCAGACACTGTCTTGGCACCAGCACAGGATTTCATCGTGCTGAAATTTCACTGATCAACAGTAGAAACCAAATGTTTTTTCCTCACAACGATGCACTCGTTCTCACTTGTGGAACAAGGATTTAGCAGCATATGTGTCCCTCTGGCCTTATGGTGCTGAGAAAGAAGATCCTACTCTAGGAACAGGAAATTTGCCATGAGCTTCAAGCTTTCCTGACCACAGATTTGTAGGCAGTTACTGCTCCACGCAGCCACAAAACATTAACCAAGTTTATTTTAATAAAATGTTCATTAAAGTGCTATTAGATATAACCCAGAACATCCATCCCCCTGTCAAAATACGTGCTGGAAGTCTGCTGAGAGCTCCTCTCAGTGAAAACCCATCGTGGCCATTACTCAATCCATAAACAATAAGTGAGGAGAGCGATGAATCAGGAGCAGAAATCTGCAGGAACAGCAGTGCTCAGGCTGAGATTGCAACCTCAGTGTCCTCATCAAACGTAAATCACAGCTGGGTTAAAGCAGCCAGGACTGGGCTGAAGTCATAGAAGAAACCAGGAGCACAGAGTGGGTGAAACACCCAATGAAACAATGTCTGAGAACTCCAGCCTGAGGGAGGTCATAAACCTGGACTAATTGTGTTAAGCTGACCTGGAATATTTAAGAAAGGAAGCAAGAGCCGGTTGATCAGTGACAAGGACAGAACCTGGCAGGGGGTTCTGGCACCAGCCTTTCAATGACCTCAGTTTGTGCTGATTTTCCCTGGCCCCACAGCTCCTCCCTGGAGCACCAGCTCCTGCTGCAGGATGAGGGGAGCCCCTGATGATTTCAGCCCAAGTGCATCTGATTTTGTTGGCTGCCACAGCACCAGTGAGCTCCAGGCTCCCAGAGAGGCCCAGGGCTGGGATTTTTCCCTCAGGAGTTCACCCCATGGCAGGGCATGGGAATGGGCACAGCTCAGAGCTGGCAGCACTTCCAGAGGATTCCAGAGTCCTGGTCCATGCAGATGCCAAAGTCTTCTCCATCCCAGTATTCTGCACCAGAACATCTCCCTCTCACAGCCCTGTGAAGCAGAAATCCAACAGCCTTTTTGCAGGGACCTCCCCCAGCAGCATTGGCCAAGCTTGTGAAAACGCTTCTCGTTTTTGGGTGACGTTTGCCTGCAGCTTGAGGGGTCAGTCAGCTGCTGTCCCAGCCTAGCAAACCCATGGCATGAGGGATGGCTCAGCCACCAAAGCAGCCCAGAGCAGCCTGTGTTGGATCCTCTGGGTGGACACAAAGCAAAAGGAGCAGTCTGGAGGTGTCCAGTCCATAATTCGTTTCTGTCAAGACAAGTGAGGTCAATGCCACGGCCACCATGTTGTTTAAATGCCATTAAATATTTTCTACATTTTCTTCAGTCTAGAAGGAAAAAAAAAAAAAAAAAAAAGAAAAAAAACCACCCTAATTTTCATCCCTATATGTTGAATTATCCCATATCAATTTGTGATTCCAGCATTTATCTGATCCTCCTGCTGGAGGGTGCATCCACAGCTGGGAACCTGCCTGGAACAGAACAGAGCCAGGAGCAGGCAGGAAAAGGAGGAAACAGAGGATGAATCTCTTCAAAACCATGGGAAAGGAGTGAAATATGAGAGCCATTTGGGTGAGCAGCTGGGTATTGAGACGGGGGAGGAGGAATCTGAGTGCTGACCCAAAATTCCAAGGAATGACTTTGTCATGGGCCTTTACCTCCCTGATTCTAATCACCACTTCCTTCCTGCCATGGAACAGCAAGAGAAAGTTTGGCAAATTCTCCAAGTTCCAATGGAAAGCTGGATTACAGAAAATTTTAAAGAATTTGGAAATGCTTCAAAGAAATCGATGAAAATCTGTTCTGCTGAAAAATTCTGATCATCACCTCTAAATTATTTGCTTGCCAGAGGAACAGTTTACATTCCAGGCATTTGGAAATTTCTGAAGGTACAATCCAGCAAGAGACAGTGAAAAAAAATCTCAGTTAGAGCCTCCTTGGGAGTTTCCTTCATTTGTGGAAGGAGCACTTTGCATTTCCCACGCAAGCCAGCCCTGCAGCTGGAGATTGGAGCAATTGTGAACACTTTGTGTCCCTGAATATATTTCATACCTGAATATATTTCATTTATGGCAATACCACACTCTGAGGGGGCAGCACTGAGGACAGACACGAGGATGAGATGCAGACCATGGTAATTATTCTGAATATTCTCCAGATCTGCAGTTGTTTCTATTCTAGACATCTACTAGCGACAACCATGAAATGAAACCTTTACTCCAACGTTTCTTCCAAAGAGTCTTTCAGGGCTCCACAGAGATAAAACTGTCTGAGCTCTTTTGCAGATTTACCACCATGATGTGCTCACTTCATTTGTGATGGAAAGAGCCTGCTGGAGTTATCATTACTCATTACTTCAGCTTCTCCTACACTTCCATTTGTCCTCCTGCAACTCTGTCGAGTTTGCTCAGGCTATAAATAAAGGTCTCAGGGGATGCTGGATATTGCACTCCGAACAAAAATTTCAGTGACTCATTCTCACACACATTCTCTCCCATTATCTTCATCACGGGCAAATGTTCCACAGGGTCGGGAGCAGCGGAGCTGGGTCTGGATCCTTGGCAGATGTAGGTCAGGAGGCTCTGCCCTCAGATGCTCTTAAAGGTGAGGGCTTTTTTACCCAACTGCTGGAGCAGTTTCTGGTTCCAGCCAAACATCCTGAAGGCCCAGAGCTGTTGGGTGGTTCCCACCCAAAAAGGACAAGTTCCTGAGCAGGAGAGTGGTGCCAGAGTGAGTGACAAGGCAATGACTTCATCTGGCATCACTGACTGGGAGCAGCCACTGCCTGCCCGGGCTGCTACTCCTGAAGGAAATGTGTGCTGCTGGAGTCACCAAAATCACTCTTAATGACAACAAATACCAACCTCACGGGCTTGAAATGGACCAAGTCTGTGCCAGCACTGCCTGCTGGGGACACAAATTATCCCAACAACTCCCCACACCTCAGCTCACCCACAGTTCATCCCTGAAGGACAGTCTACTATTTGCTTGAGAACGTGTATTTTATATAATTTAAAAACACAGGGATCAGAAATTCTTGGTAACATCTAAAACCATGAGGGTGATGCTGAGTGCCTGATCCTGCACAGACTGCAGTGCATCACATCCATTGGTGCACCCAGCTTTTCCAAAGGACTCCCATGGGTTGTCCCTCAATCCTCCCCACAGATCCATGCAGAGCTGCGCTCACAGAGCTCTCAGGTATTTCTCTGCCATTGCCCTGGACACGGTTACTCACCATTTAGCTCTTTGCACTCCAGATGAGGAAGATGATGAGATTCCAACCAGGACAGGGCTGGGCAGGGATCACGCACTGCCCGGTGCTGGAGGGGAACTGCTCCTGGAATGATCCTGCAAACACTCCCTGAAGAGGAAACAATTCCTGATGGATCAGAACTGCTGCCTCTAACTCACTTTTATTTCTGACTCATGGTGACTTCTGACACTTTCAAGAATATTTCTTGCAGTGTAAAAACCCCCCATAAATTCCAATAAAATCGTGCTCATTATCTCAGCTAGGCAAAGGCCTGGAGCAGCTGCAGCACCGCTGGGCTTTGTTCTTGGAAAACCCCTCCAGAGTTGACACTGGGGAGGTCACAAGAAACCTTTTCAGGAAAAGGCTCCTCTCTGGTGTGCCTGGATCCCCATGGCTGTGTGGGAAATGCCAAATCCAGGCTGTGTTTGATGGGTGCAGCCCTGGGAGCACTCGGAGCTGCTCCTGACCCCCTCAGCCCAAATCCCAGGAGCTGCTCCCAGCTCTGCAGCTCCTGAATTCCAGAACCCAAATGAACTCCCAGATCATCCCAGGCAGACCTGCAGAGAGGCTCTGCATTCTCTTCCTTCTCTGCTTTGCCCTATTCCCAGATCAGGTGATTTCCCTGCTCCCACAAGGAAAAGCAGCAGCCACTGCTGGAAATCTCCCAGTTCCCGCTGGGAAAGCTCAGGAATGTGGGGAGCAGCAGGGAACAGTTTAGTTCCACCAAATAAAGCTGTTCCCACTGTTCCCCTCCACTGCCCTCCACTCTCACATAATCCAGTTGCCTTTCCTACCTAATGCACATTTAATCAGAATTAAATAGAATTAGGTTTTTCCCAGTTGCTGAAATCGTTGATATAATTATTCCAAATCTTGACAGGAAAAAGAGAGGAACAGATGTTTTCTCTCACCTAATTTTTCTCTGGAGAAATAAAGACTGCTTATAGATTTTTATGGCTTCTCACAAGAACAAAATATGGGGAAAATAACAGACTCATGAATATTTAACATTATTTCAAAGAGGAGTTCAACGTTCATTTAACAGAAAATACAAGCCAAACTCTAATTCTTCTCTTTGAAATTCTCACAGTTCCACCTGTAGTTTATGTTCTGGCTACTGAGAGTTCAACTGATGCCCTGGGTGACACTGAAAAATTAATTTAAATTTTGAATTTTAAAAGGAAAAAAACCTCCTTGATTTCTCTCTCACCTCTAAAAGGATGGAGTAGCATGTGCTTCTTTAATTTGCTCTGAGGAGAGTGAAACCACAAGTGCATAATTTAAAGTGTGATGAGGTGTTTGTGCATTCAAACTCTGCTGTGAAGGAGGAGAAGCAGCAGCACTTCAACCCCTGCCTCACAAGCTGAGTGTTAATAATGAGAAAAGGGAATATTTTGGTTCACTCCTTAACAGGAGGGTCCAGATTCCCTCCGAAGAAAAGATGCAAAAGAGACATTTTTGTCTCAGCAAATTCCAGACTTTGGGATTGTGCAAAATTCCCTCTCCCACCTGGATTTGCAGCTTTAAGGACTGGCACATCTGAAGACACTGTCCTGGTTCTTTTTGCTTTATTTTCCCCAAAAGTTCTTTCTTCCATTCCCCTCCTGTAGAGCAAAGAGCTCCTCTTTGTCCTTTGCTTCCTTATTATCCTGATGTTTTCAACCCTGCACCAAAAGCAGCATTCTGTCCATTTGCAACCCTTCTCCAAGGAATTCTGGCCTTTAGCATTATTATTTTTACTGCGATGAGTTCAGCAAAGGAATGACTGGGTAATTATTGAGCTAGGGAGGAGGAATACAAATTTCCAGCTCCTCTGGGAGCAGGGAAGCAGCAAGGCAGGGAGTTCAGACTCCTTCTCCTCAGAAATACCCATCTTTTAACAAAACTGGGTGTCAAAAATGCTTCAAGGTTAGAAAAAACTGCTTATTTCCAATAAAGACGCTCTGAAATACATCTAAATACAGATTTATGAAAAGGAACAGATAAATTAGATGATAGATTGACATCAGTCTCACTGAACGAAAATCATGGCCCATATTTTAAGGCCAGTATTATTGCAAAAATAAAAGTCAGTCCCTGCTTTTCCCAGACATTTTCATCAAGGCAAAACTTCAGGATGGGGTTGTACATCACCCCTGGAAGATGAATTTCAGTGTTCATCAGCACCGAGGCCCAGCCACTCACTGGCAATGAGATATTTATGCTGCAATTGCAAGTTGTAAATGCCATAAAGCTGAAATTAAGCACTGTGCACACCATGATCAGAACTTAGTGACATGGAGAGAGGTGGGAAAGAGGTTTATGTTGGGTTTTTTTTAAAAGGAAATATTGGTCTTTCACACAAATGCCCAACCTGCAAAATGAAAGTTGAAATTTAAAAATCCCAGGACTTTGGGCACCAAAATGCTGTCACCTCTTACAGGCAGAATAAAGCAGCTGGGTATTTAAAAATAAAGAGAGGGCTGTCATTGCTACAGAAATAATGCTGATGCACAATCAGGAGGAGTTTCCAGAAGTTTCTAAGGTCTTATGGCACTTCAAGATGAAGGTGAAAGCTCTCATGACAGCAAAATTCCCACTCAGCCCAGATATCTTTGAAAAATCCCTTTCCACATTTCTGTTGTGTTACAAATATTCCTCTGGGCTGGGTACCTCATCCTCAGAGTGAAGAAATTACTGAGGAGGAGGCACAAAAATGAGATTAATTACTTGTGACAGCATGAGGAGCTTTATCCAGCCTGAATTTACCTCCAAATTTATTTCCTGAGGTGTGGAGATTTCTAACGCTGTGGTCACCTCAGCCAGTTTTGCAGGGCTTGTTTCATGAGCCCAAAAAAACCTCTGAGCTGCTCCTGATCTCGCACAAAATGTTGGTTATGCCAGTGAGGAACAGCAGCTTTGTGCTGTGTTTAAAATGGTTTTCTTTTTCCAGCATTTAATTCTTGGCCTTTTAATCTCAGGTTAAATATTTTCAATTATGTTTAACTTATTTAATAATAAATATACCCAGCCTTTTTAAAAAAAGAGTGGGCAATCTGTATTAATTTGAATTTCTCACATCTAGAACAGAGAGATTAAAGCCTCGATTTTATTCCATTATAATTCTATCCCAAAAGAGGCAAGTTCTGAAATAGCTGAAATGTGAAGCAGAGGAAAGGATCCTTCCAGGAGAGCGTAGTGTCCCCTCCTGCCTCTCCACCAGAATTCAATTGGTTTCCCTCTCCTGGTTCCCTTAAATCCCGTGAAATTTGGATTAAAATTCTGAAAGCTTGCAGAGTCAGAGTTCCCTGGGTTTGGATCATCTCCACGTGGGATCAGGCAGAAATCCTCTTTCCCCAGGGCAGTTGTGCAGAGCTTTAGGGGGGATTTACACTTCCCTTGGCCATTTGGGACAGGACCAGCAGCATTTTAAGGTGCAAAGGACCTGCCCTGCTCCTGCTCTTCCCCCTCTCCCTAAGGCAGGGATTCACTTTTTCAAACACTGCTTTTCTACCCCACCTAAATGCACGGTCTGGCAGCACCCTCACAAAGTCTCTCAGATAAAACTTCTATCAGTAACTGGTAAATTACTGATAAATTTGGGGAGTCTCCAGCAGAGTTCTGACAGAAATGCACAGTGAGGAAAAATGTTGTTTAATATGGTGCAATGGGCCTGCAAAAGCTGTCTGGGAGGGGATTTAAGAGCCAGTGACAGCATGGAAATAATTGTATTTTAGTTAATTTTACCAGAAAATGCTCTTGAAATCCTTTTTACATAAAAATGACAAGCACTGAATAACTACAGGGAAAAAAAAAATATTATTGCAAATTGCAAGTGTGTGCAATCCTGTTTTGGCAAGTTCCAGCTAATAACCTTGGCTGTTAACATAAACCTGGGAGATATTTCCCTTACTCAGAAAATAAACCCACAAGGCTTTAAATATCACTATTGGACAACTGCAAATTAGCATTTTAAATGTATTTTTTTCTCTCCTCATCATGGCAATTCCCTTTCCTGGGATTCAGGGTTTGTGTGTTCCAAGGAAATGTGCTCCTAGTTAATCACAATATGTTAGGAAACCATAATCCAGTGTATTTTCAATGGCTGTGGGCAGTTTTTATAATTCTGGCTGAGACAAAGAGGTTTTCTGTGAGGGACAAAGTTCTGCCCATCAGAGAGAATGGAAATAAAGGAAATACATTTCATTATTTCAGAGACTGTCTGTGATTTTTAGTGATTTCCAAAAGAAAGATTTCAGCAAGGAGCATTGTACCAACTCTGCAAAGGTACAGCACCAACCAATTAATAAAATAAGAAATAATTAAGTGCAGCTCTGTAGCTAACACTGAAGTTTCTATCAAAAGCAGAAAAATTTCATCTTTTTATCAATATAGTTTTAAGGAGCTCCCCTACAGAGAAGCTCTGCTTTGAACATAATCTAGAGCCAAACACTCACATGAGAGCTGCAGATACAATTCTTCATCACAGGAATCTAAATACCCACCCACAATCCCACCAAAACCCTTCCTCAAGCCCAGCTTCTCTCTCCACTTCTTGGTAATGCTTTAATATCAGAGAAAATAGCAGAGAAGTGAGATGGAGACACCCAAGAGGGATTAGATAAAACTATATGGAGATATTCTCATTTAAATCCTGGATCAGCTCATCCCTCCATGCCCAATTAGGAGCAGAGTTGCAGAAGTGCTCTGGGAGTGTCTCTGCCGTGCCTCAGAATCAGCTCCAAATGCCAGCACATGTTTAAATATCCCTTTGCAAATGAGGAGAAGGAACACAGCCCCTTCCAAAGCTGAGCCGTGCTAAAGGGCTCCTCTTGCAATGAAGGAGTCATCGAAAAATGACTCTGGGAGCATCATTGAGGTATAATTGACTAGAATCTTTATGCTATTAAATTCACTTTTTCATTGAAAACTGTGATTCATCTGAATGAAAGGAGCTCTGCCATGAATCCCAGCTGCACTTCTCTGAGCAGGTGTCTTTGACTGGCTCCGAGTTCCACCTTAAACCTGGCAGAAAAAATCCCCTTTTCTCACAGTGCCCGTTCCACCCCTCACCCCCAGGCGGGTGAAGAGTTAATGCTGGTGTCTGAATTTCCATACATTTGGTTCTCTTGCAGCACCTGCTGCTGAAGATCTCAGAGCAGTTCGTGAGCATTCCTGAGCCCAGGCTCATGATCATCCAGGCAGTTTGGTTTTGCAGGGCTGTGACAGCACACCCCACTCCTCCAGGGGCTGGGGGAGATGAGCCACAGCTTTGTCTTCCTTTGACCCCTGGAATGGGATTTTTCTGCCTGTTCTTTCCTCCAGAGGGGCACAGAAAGGAGCAACAGGAAGGGAAGCAGACTGCTCCCAGTACTGAGCAAATGTTTCAGTCCAACCATGGCCAGTCAGTATTCGTTCCCTTCCCTCTGCCCTTTCCTCTGCTCTGGGCACCGTCTCCTGGGACCAGCTGACTCCTGGAAGTGCCTGCTGAAGGGCTGATGAAAGATCTAGGTCCTTGGGACTACAAAGTCTGGTTGGAGTGTGCCCAAAGCCAGGCAGCAGCTTCAGGCCACTCTGTCACCCTTGGCAGGCTGGGCACGTCCCACACGATGCCAGCTGAAAACCAGAGCACAGCAGGTCACACCCCCACAGGGCTTTTCTTATCCAACCTCCCAACATTCTGCAGTGATCAAGTTTTCTTAGGTGCCAAAGGCTGGAGCAGGGTCATGTCTGGAGCTAATGATCTAATCAAGCTATTTTTAATAGGTGTAGCTCAGCTCCCAGGGGAGAGGACGTCCGTGTCTTCTGTGCCACCACGACTGCACTGAGGGTGGGACCAGGTCAGAGCCCCCAGCCTGAGGAATTCACAGACCAGGCAGAGAAAATCAGAAATCACAAACAGAACCGAGAGGGGAGCCCAGCAGGAGCTGTGAGTGTGAAGGATGAATGCCCCAAGGCCCAGCTGCTGCCTGCCTTTAGCAGCACTGGAAACACTGCCGTGGTCAGGGCAGGGCAGAAAAGCCGAGGTGAAGCTCAAAAATCTCGTGTTTGTTCCTCTTCCCTTCAGTGACTCCATGACATTATCCTGTCATTCTTGTGAACTTTTCAAAGGGAAGTTTCTGAACAAAGCTTTGCCACAGCCCTGCTGCTGAGAAGGGCCACACCAACATCTGCCATGCACTCCCTGACTAAAATTCAACTTTTGTTTACACGGTTTGTCCTCCAAACCAGCAGTCAGCTGCAACTCTCAGCCATAGCTGCCTTATTAAATATGAAGTTTTAATTTTAAACACAGTACATTTTGTAACAGGAAAATCAATATAGAGTAACCCAGAGTACAGCAGACAACAGCTGGGAGACGTAAGCAGATGACAGAAAGTTGAGAACAGGATTTTGGCAGTTTTATCTTCAGCAAATCTCTCACTTTTTGTTTTTCATGGCACTGAGCTCTAAAGATCTGAGATTTCTCCCCGAAGCTTCATAAGATCAAGAAACCAAGAAACCACTTCTTTCGACATTAAAGGTTATTATCTACAAAATAAATCTGTTGTTACTTATATTTTGCTTTATAGGCTACTGTAAGAGGATGACTCTTCCCAGAGCTACGATGAGTTAACAACGTCAGTGACCTCAGAGCCCTGAGCAAAGACTCAGGAAAATACTTCAGCATCAAGAAGTAAAGTGTTTCTGAAATAAAGGTAAAGTATTTCCTAAATAAAGGTAAAGTATTTCCTAAAATAAATCCTTGTCTCTTCCTTCCCTTGGGCTGTGGGTGAGGGTGCTCAGCTCAGGGTTCAAAATAAACTCTACTTGGAAAAGTTACAGAGGTGGAAAAGAGGAGCTGAAGCCACAGATGTGCCTGGTACAGGAGTACAGAACAGCAATAGGATTTTGCTGACCTGTTACAATTTTATTTTATTAACAGATTCTTAATTAGAAACAAACTTTATGCCATCATTGAATATTGAATAGTAATACTGAATCATGAACAGTACAAATAAACCAGGGATTTTTGGAACCAAGCTATTTGTTCTTAGGAGATGATTAGCTCTCTAAAATGATATGTGAGTCACAAAATAAACTCCAATATAAATATTTCCTTAATGGGCAAAACGGTAATGATCATTTTGTCCCAAAACTGCTTTTTTTCACCACGTCCCACCAAGGATCTTTTTCCTCAGATAATGCAACTGGGTTTTTTCCAGGTTTGCACTGCAGGTTCCTGTGGCAAACGCCGAGTTAAGATCGCGATGTTCCCCCGGTGTCGCCCGGCCGGCATTGCCCTCTAGTGCTGTCCCCTCGCTGCTGTCCCTACTGCTGTCCCCTCGCTGCTGTCCCCACTGCTGTCCCCGCACTGCCACCGTAGGGTCACGGCACTGACACGGCACTGTCACAGACAGTCCCTGCACTGCCACCGCACAGTCACCAACAGCCACTGACAGTCACCGCGCTGCCCCTGCACTGTCACAGCACGGCCACCGCAGGGTCACCGCACTGTCACAGCACGGCAACTGACAGTCACCGAGCCGTCCTTGCACTGTCACAGCACAGCCACTGATAGTGGCCGTACGGACACCTCACAGTCTCCGCACAGCCACCGCAGGGTCACCGCACTGTCCCCGCACCGCCACTGTCCCCGCACGGGGGAGCCGCCACC
>VZSR01000479.1:12928786-13080594 GCA_013398615.1 Brachypodius melanocephalos
CCTCTGTCCCCCTGTCCCTCCGCCTCCGGCGCGGCCGCTCCGGGGCTGAGCCCGCCCCGCGTGTCAGGCACGGCAGCAGCGCAGCTCCCCCGGCTCCGGGCACGATTTGCTGCCTGTGCTGCTGCTGCTGCTTGCAGCGGCTCCGCATGGCAATGCAGGGGTGCGCAGCAGCCGCGGGTTGGTGACTCCGGCTGCCCCGCGCTGCCCGGCCCGGGCGGGCTCTCCGCGCTGGGGCTGCGGCTCTGCGGGACCATGAATCCTCCTGCTCGCCCTGCCCGCGCCTCTGCGGCCACTTCGCGGGTCCAGAGATGACTTTGAGCTGACTCGCCGAGGGACACGACCCCAGCTTGCTATGGAGGATGATTTTTAAGATGAATGCCTACCTTGGTGATAAATCCAATACATCAATACTGGGATATTTCAAAGGCTCTGCACTAAATTATGGCAATTTTTCTGCGAACAACTCCAACGAGACAGGAAGCAACCTGGATTCACCTGCCTTGGCCACCAGCAGGGCGATCGTTGTGGGGCTGATCCTCGGTGCCTTTATTCTCTTTGCTATCATAGGTAATATCCTGGTCATCCTCTCAGTGGCTTGCAACAAACACTTAAGAATCCCTACGAACTATTTCATCATTAACCTGGCCATAGCAGACCTGCTGCTGAGTTTCACTGTCCTGCCCTTCTCTGCCACGTTGGAAGTGCTTGGCTACTGGGTTTTGGGGAGGATTTTCTGTGACATCTGGGCAGCAGTGGATGTGCTGTGCTGCACAGCCTCTATTCTGAGCCTGTGTGCCATCTCCATCGACAGATACATCGGGGTCCGCTACTCCCTGCAGTACCCCACGCTGGTCACCAGGAGAAGGGCGATTTTGGCTCTGCTGGGGGTCTGGGTCCTGTCCATGGTGATTTCCATCGGGCCCCTGCTGGGCTGGAAGGAGCCGGCCCCGCAGGACGACCGCGAGTGCCGCATCACCGAGGAGCCCTTCTATGCTCTCTTCTCCTCCCTGGGCTCCTTCTACATCCCTTTAATCGTCATCCTGGTGATGTACTGCCGGGTCTACATCGTGGCCAAAAGGACTACCAGGAACCTGGAAGCTGGGGTGATGAAGGAAATGTCCAACTCCAAGGAGCTGACCTTACGGATTCATTACAAGCACGTTCACGAGGACACCTTGAACACCACCAAATCCAAGGGTCACAACCCCAGGAACTCCTTAGCTTTCAAACTTTTAAAGTTCTCCAGAGAAAAGAAGGCAGCCAAGACGTTGGGAATTGTGGTTGGCATGTTCATCCTGTGCTGGCTCCCCTTTTTCATTGTCCTGCCACTGGGTGAGTTGGGAACCAGGGGGCTGCAAGGGCAGGGTCAGGGTGGGTTTGTTGGATCCCACAGAAATATCATGGAAAGGAATTGGATGAGAAGGAGATACCGGTGGGACAGCTGCAGTGAGCAGAAAGGAAGGGATTTCATTCACTCCTGATGTGCAAAAAGTCACACTGGAACTTTGGGAAGTCGTCAGGGCCCGTGTCACCCCAGGGGACATCACCTCCAGGGTTCATATCTTAAATCCCCCTTTGTGTTGTTCATTTGAATGGAATTAGGTGTCAGAAACATCACCAAAATGCTTCACCCCAAACCCTAGATAAGACCAGAGAGCTGCAGCACTGCAGTGTTGAGGGTCCAGGTCACTGCCCCAGCTCTGGGATATAACACAGCAGGATTTGGGCATTTGAAGGTGCCCTGACTGCAAACAGACTTAGTTAATTGTGAGGGGCAAAACTCCCCTGAGCTTTGCGAACCCAAAAAGTTCTAGCTCTGAGTTAAACCTTACTGATCAAATCCCAAAGCCAAAGGAGATCCCACAGATCCCCAAGGAAGGTGCTGGTTGGTGTCAGCAGTTCTTCGTTCAGGTGTTTTGAACACTGCCATGGGAGCTTTTGGCAGCCACTTCATTCATTTTAACTTTATAATATTGTTCAAGCCTTGACACAGCCTTAACACATTGCTCAGTGTCCCCAAAGCTGTGTGAAATGTGCTTGGTTTGTTTTTAATATTAGCACTACCTCTGAAGGGGAGTATCTCAAGATAGTCATTAGTGAGCTCTCAGAAATAACTGTCCAAAATTCATTTCTCTGAGACAATCTGGCAGCCTAATTATGGAAAGAGGTGGATGAAGAAAACGGAGAAAAGGCCTTTATTAATGTTCTGTATTTGTGTTTACTTAGTTACCCAACCAAAACATTTCTGATTGAGTTGTAAGCGAGTATTTTTAGAGATGGTTGCACAAAACTAAACTGAGTTCAGCAGCCTGGTCCTGGTGAAGTGTTGTAAAACTGTAATTTCTGTGTAATATAATTTAGAATCTTTACTGCTTCAGCTACTGCAGGGCAACTTTGTCATCTCTAGCTTATTATACTGAATTTGAAAATCTTTATGACTCAAGACTTACATAAAGGTCATGTTAAGGATGTGAAAAAGTCTAAACAGAAGGAAAACCGTGAGTAAAGTTCTCTTTGGCTACTGAAGTTTAAGTCCTTGTGCTGGCTCTTAAAGGAAGTTTATAACATAAAACAAGCAAAAACACCCAGCTGTGGATAGAAATGTATTTCCACCATATGTAGCAGTACCAGATTTGTAGCCAGTAGGTCATGACCCCCTGATAAAGCAGATTCCCTCCTGGATTTTGAATTATTGAAGGGAAAAAAGCAGCTGTGAACACAGCAGCTCCTGTGTGTGGGTGGCAGGAGCCAAGACTGACAGCCCTCACCCAGCTCAGATGTGGAGCAGTAAAAACACAGACACAGGGCAGGAGCAAAGGGAGACACCAACCAGCTCCCATAAAAGTGTCACTTTTCCCCTGGGGAAGTTATTTCAGATCTCCTGGGCTCTCTGGGAGGTTTGGTGAGTGGCTGTTAAACCACCTGAGAACTTATTGCTTGCCAGGATCTGAGTTTATCTCTTGCATAAATTGTGCCAAGGCAGCAGTGGGTGACAGGATGGAGCCAGGCTGGTGCCAGGGCTGGCACAGGGGCTGGGGACAAACCCAGTGCTGGGACAAACCTAAAACTGGGGGAGAAACCCAGAGCTGGAGAACAAACCCAGAGCTGGGGACAAACCCAAAACTGGGGGACAAACCCAGTGCTGGGGACCTCAGCCCACCCCAGGCTGGTGCTGTGACCCCAACACCCCCAATGTGGGGACACTTTGCCCCCCAGAGCCAAGGGACAAGCTCTTGACAGTGTCACAGAACTCTTGGAATCCCATTTCTGTCAGAAACCCCTTGGCTAAAAAAGGGAGACAGAAGGAATCTGTAGCATCACAAATGCATTTCCACAGTGGGTATTTTCCCTTTGTTTTGCTCACTAGGAATAGGCTGGGTTTATTCCTTGTCCCTGACTTTTTCTTTCCAAATTTATGATCCAGCACTGTCCAACCCCCTGTATTTTTCTCTCTATGTATCAGAGCAGAGTCAATTGAGGATGTCAGGCATGACTCAAGCATTGCTCACCAGGACAGGTGAGAGGAGTCCTTTTCCTGACATGCACAGTGCAGCAGAGGGGAAAGAATTCCTGAGGAGCTGTGAGCTGCACTCCTCACTGCAGGAATCTTCTGCTTTGTGCCTTGAAGACACAAAATTCAGTGAAATGCTCCTTTAAGGAGCACCCACTGATATGAAATCAATTCCTGGGATAGGCAAACTGTAAAATCCAAAAGGTGCTGATTTTTCCAAGCTGTCCACTGGTTCCTGGGCTGTGCAGCTGAGACACCTCCCCTCCCTGCAAGGACAGGTTTCTCCCTCAGCTGCTCCTTCTCACACCTTCTGTTCGCCCCAGTAACTCAAATCACACCCTCACATCTGCATCCTTGCTCTTTATGTTTCTATTTCTCTGCTCCCTGCTTCCCTCAGTAATTCCATGACTCTGCAGGAGGATATTGGCAAAGCAGCTCTGGATTTCTGTGGATTCAACCACAAAACATTTGCCAAGCTGGTAAATGTTATTTCTGCAGCCCCAGGTCTGAACAAATCTTAGATGTAGCAGAGTTTGCTTGGTATTCTCAGCAGTTCCATGAGTTTCTCAGGCAAAATTATTCTTCTTCCAGTCTGGCATTTCAATTTATTCCACAGCTCCTCATTTGACATTCCAGCCCAGAGTTATTCCATCAGGTGGCAGCCATGCCCTGGGAACAGCTGTGGTGCTGAAAGCAGGCAGATTGCTTGGAAAAATGAAAAGAAATTACATCAACGCTTCCAGAGCGTTTCTCAAGCAAAAATCCCAAGGAAAGCTCTGTAGCCAGTGCAGATTGGAATTCCAGCCTTGACACCACAGGCACTGAATTAAATTCTCAGCACTGAATTTCCCCCAGTCAGTTCTGGAGCACTGAGCTGTGCTGTCTTCAGCAGCTGGGGATGCAGAGCTGGGATCAGAGAGAATCGTGTGAGAAATTTGGGTTATTCCTGTATTGGATGATCTTTCCAGACAGCGATGGAGCTACAGAACATCCTGGCTGCACATTTATAAAAGCTCCCTGCCTGTGCAGACAGTCACCCTGCCACTCAAAATTATTTGTGATTCAACATTAAAAAAAAAAACAACCCTGAAGACATTTGTGTCTTTGAGACAACTTCTTGGGCCATCAATTCAGTGACTCAGCTTTGAGGAGTAAATATCTTGTTTTTTAAAATAAATGTTTCTTTTCATCCCTTTCATACAAATTCTTCCTTAGGCAGTAGGACTACATTAAATATTCATTGCTGATCAATGAGGAGTGAAAGAGATTCTTTTTATTTAAAGGCTAGAACCCCGCAGAACTAAGGCAACACTCATTAAAACTCTCTCCTTTAAACAATGGAGTGTCCAATTTTATGACAATACCTTTGTTTAAAAAATGAATACAAAATGAAGGATCCTGGAAGGAGAGGTTTAGGGTCACTCCTGTTAATTGAGATATCAGAGCAGACTTACCAGGCTTCTCCCAGACATTCCCAGAGGGAAAGCTCAGCAGGCATTTCAGGGCACTTCCCCAGCCTGCTGCAGAATTCCAGTGGAAATCAGAGCAAGATGCACTGCCCAGTTCAGAGCCTAAATCCCCCTGCTCCCTCAAATCCTGGGGCCCATCCACTGAAGAAAAATAAAACTCTTGGAACTTGGAACAGCAGTGGGAGAAGGTCCCAAGAGCCCCAGGAAGAAGATACACCTGGTGGGATTATCACTATGGATTAAGCTTTTGTAATCTCTCTGTAAGTAATAAAAAATAACATAAAATATTCTGCACCTTGTAGGTCACCCAACACTAAATTATTCTTAAAAGAAAACATGATTTAAGTACAGAATGTAGATTTATGTTACATCAGGCTAACTCTGGGAATAAAGAATCAGGCTCCTTGGTTTCCTTGGGAAACCCTTCCAGGCTTTAGGTCTGGTGCTGTCAGTGCCATGGGGCTCTGCTCTCTGCAGGGCTTTAGGCCTGAGTTATCTTCACCTCATTTGCCTCCTCTTCCCCTTCCTGACCCGCCCAGCTCTCTGCAATTGATGACCTCGAGTTAATAGTTACAGAAATCAGATAAATTAATGAGATGTGGCAATCCAGTGGGTCAATCCTTGTGCAAAGTTCAGTTGACAGGAGACAGCAGGAACTGGACAATTAAACATCCTGAGGGCATTCACTGACCAGCACAGAGGGGTTTGGCACGTGGGGAGTAGCAGATTATTTGGGGATGATTCATTTTCCTACTGAAATAGCTTCCCTTAAGCCCTGCTTTATGCTTTGCTTTGCAAAGGGTATCAATTTCAGTCACTTACAGACCTCTGGGAATTAGGACAAAGTTGTTATCAAAGTAGGGGAAACAGCACAAATTCCTGGGTAATTCCTCTGTAGGCTTTGGATTTGTTTATCAGAGGAATAAAGGGAAATCCTACAGTGCTCAGTGGCACAAAAACAAATACACGCAGCAATGCAAAATACAGAGAAATCAACCAATGCTGCCTCTTCAGCCCCAGGGATGGCAGGAGCTCCTGTCTCAGGTGGTTAGGGAGATCCAAGGAAAAACATCAGGACTGAACCACTGGGCAGTGACAGGAAATCTCACAACTCTTGAAATCAAAGGCAGGAGAGAAAGGAGAAATTCAGAGGAAATGCTGCTTTTAGCAGGGCAGTTGGACTGAGGTCCTTACACTAGAAGGGTTTGCAAACACCTGAGGAGCTGCTCAGGCTGGAGGGCACGGGAACAACCCTGAGGAAAGGGACACAAATCCAGGTGATCCAAAGCACCTAAGGCCAGAGCTGAAACACTGCCAGGACCAAAGAGCCAGGAGGTTTTTCACATCTTTACTAAAACAATCCTGCGTGACCCAGTGCAAGAGTTGGAGCAGTTTTGATGGGCTTCAGGTGAGCCCTAGGAACTGAGAAGCAATAACCATCTATCTCTGAGGGACAAGAGAGAAACCCAGACTGGAAATTCATCCAGCACCTCTGTAACTGTGCTCAATTCCATGCTGGAGCTAATTCCTAGCAGCCATAGCCAAGACAGATCGGCTCAGCTGTCAGGCAGAGGCAAGGAGGAGAGACAACACCACAGCATGTGCAGCAATTGCAGATAGTGAAGTACAACAAATGAAATGTCAGCAGACTCGGATTAGCTTTTCTAGACTCCCTTAATCAGCTAATCCTTTGCAAAACAAGGATAATCTTGGCTCGTGTGCTGTCTGGTCAGGAGCTGCTGGAGTCTGTAGCTCTTTTGGACTAAACAATAACAACAATAATGCTGTGTTCGGGTCCCTATGCACTGGCAGCTTTAGAGACTGGACAAGATTCTGACCAAAACTGATCTTGGTTTCATTGTATTTGTCTGAGGGCAGCACAGTTTAAACACAGGTGAGTTCTCAATGGTGGAAGTCACAAAGATGGGCTGGGAGATGCCCAGGGCAGTAATTTTGTGTTTAAATACGAGGTACTGTCCCTTCAGAAATCAAATGGAGCTGCTGTGCTTTGCAACTGCTTGTGATGCAAGGAGGTGGAGCAGCTCTGGGATTTAGGAAGAGATCTCCTGCCTATCTGTACTCCTTGAAGTCCTGCCTTATTTTGGCCACTCCAGATAAGTTTCTATTTTCAGAGCCTTTCAAAAGCTCTCAAATTGGAGTCATTGTGAATGAGGTTCATGCTGTTCTCATTGCAGTGATTTGTTCAGCTGAAATATGAGGCATCTGCTACAGATTGTCAGTGCTAGGACATAAATTCCTCACAACCAGGACATTTTGGAGCTCTGAGCAACCTGGCCTGGTGGAAGGTGTCCCTGCCCATGGCAGGGAGTGGAACTGGATGAGCTTTAAAATCCCTTTAAACCAAAACATTCCATGATTCCAGGATATTCATAATGCACTTCTCACTACACTGGAGAGTGACAACTGCCAGACTTGGAACCCCATCAGATTTGTGTGCTACCCCTTGTAACTTATCATTTATCCAGTTCTCCTTTCATTTTCCTTATTGAATTTGATTCTGCTTATTTTGGATGCTCTCCCTGTTTGTCAAGATCATTTTTCACTGTTTTCCAGCTGTTTTCCCTGTTATCCTAATCCTCTTCTTCAGCAGCCTGCAGTGCCTCCCAGCTTGACCAACCCTTACTTTTATAACCATTCTCTCCACTTCATCATCTACTGTTTGTAAACATTTACTGTTTGGGGTTGTTTTTCCTATATTAAATAAGTCCAAGAGAATGTAAACAAATACTGGGTGCTGGAAGGGAAGAAATCAGGAGCTTTAGAAATCCAATTAGCTCTAAAACCTTGGCACGCTGGCTTGGCTGAGCCCGTGGTGAGAAGGGCTGCAGAAAACTTAAACAAAAGGCAACCACATGCTTTCAGCACATTCTAAACTCACAACAACTCTGCCCAGGGGCAGATTAGTGCTCCTGCAGGGAGGATTTTACTGGCTGTGCACACAGTGGATGTAACTCAGCCATCAGCAGCTTCCAGGGGTTGTGGCTCCTGAAGGAATCGGAGGTTCCCAGCCTGCAAAGTCTCATGCTGGTCACAGCACAGAGTAGATCAATCACTTTTCCCAGGGAAAAGTTCCCTCAGAAAGCAGATTCCTTGCACAGCAAGGCTCATTTCTGCACAAGCTGACTCTTGGGGGACAGATGGAGATGAGGGTTGATGTTGGGGAAGTTTCCTGTTTTCCCTGTCTCAGAACTCAGCTGTTACCATTTGGTGCTTTGCAACGTTTTCCCCTCACCAAAACAATTTTTAAAACCCTGGAATTTTCTCTTGAAAACCTCGGGTTTAACTCGAGCCAGAATGGTTCCAACCTGCAACAAAATGGAATCTCTGAAAGAAGAGTGGCCCTTGGGTTGCCTTCCAAGGGTACCTTTACCTGACTCAAAACTTCCAATCACTAATTACCAATTCTCTCCTTCTATTTTATGGTGTGCAAACAAGAAGGTTTTGAAACACTTAATTTTCAACCTGTTTTCAATACAGAGAAGGATGTTTCATGTTTTGTGGCTCTTTAATCTTCAAACAATGACAAAGGCATGCAGTGGATCTCCAGTTTCCCAGCTGGAATATCCCATGGCACACAGCAAAGCCCTCTGTTGTGCCATTGTAGTGCAATAAATCCAGATGTCATATTTGTTCCAGGAAACTGGGAAGGAATTCAACACACTCACCCCTAGGTGTGTTTTCATCTCAGCAAAACTGGATTTACAAGAGTTTGAAATGCAATTCCTTTGTAAGGCACAGAAAACAGCACCTGACAGCACCAAATTCATCCCTAGTGACTTTTTCTTAAATCCAGGGAATTCACAGTACTCCCCAATTATTATCTAATCTAAGTATCAAATTCTGAGCAGAACTGATCATTGTATGAGTAATTTATGATACTTAATTGATATCAAACCCACAATGCATTAGAAATGAATGTTTAATTAAAACCTCCTTCAGTGAACAGTTTTCCTTAATTAAGAGTACAATAACTGAGCCATTCCAGAAGATTTTCCTGCTGCCCCCCCTGATATTTTAAGGACTCTTCCCAGGTCCACTCAAGTCATTTTCAAAGGGTTTCAAGGACTTCCCTGACTCCAGTGGACTCAGAATTTTAATGTCTCAGTGATGCTCTGCCTCCATATATTCTGCAGAATATGTGAAGAGAATTAATACGGCAAATTGTTTCCCACAGTGTTCCCTAATTTCATTGAGGAGATTTGACTGACTTTTGTCTGTAATAAAGCATTCATTATTAAGCACCAGTCAGAGCCTAAATGAAATTAGTTCTTCCTAAACAAAATACTTATTTCCTTGTTATGATACTTGCTCTTGTATCTCCAAGCTCAACAGCTCCATCAAGCCTGGGGACTTGGGCAAAAACATGATCCCTCCAAACTGATACAGGTGAATTTCTGAAATATTTCCTGTCCTCCCTTTGTGCTTTGCAAAGATCTCGTTGGTGTCAGTGGTGCAGTGAAAGAGAGATTGTGGTGCTGTGATTAATAAATCAGGATTAACGCTGAGAAATAAAAGTGAGCAGGAAATGCACATCCCTTGGAGTGAGGCTGTTAAACATGGAACACCAGGAGAGAGATCCCTTGGAGCAGGGAAATCCCTCTGGCCACCCCATCATGAATAAATCACTGAAGACAGAACCACATGCAAATTTTCCAGGCATTTTAAGGAGCAATTTCAATCAGCACAAGGCAATATTTAATCTCATTATCATGCTGCAGAAGGGAAGTGATTGGAGATTAGAAATATCAGCCTGGTGTTCAAGTGTGGCCAGCAGGCTTTGCTGTAGTGTTTTATCAAGGTATCAAATCAGCCCACACCTGTTTGCTAAAAGGTCTTGTTGTTAATTAGAAAAAAAAATCAGCATTTAGTTACAAGAATAGAAAGGTTTTAAACGGAGAAATTCAGGAGTAAGATCTTGTTTGATACAGATTAAAGAAGTGCAGCTCCTTTAACTGCATTGCTTCCGAGTTTTTGACTCTAGTCTTTCATTCATTTTATCTGGCCTGTAAAATTCCTTATCTATTTATTTAATTTATTTATAGCATTTTCTCTGTGCACATTTAACCTGCCTAAAAGTATTTGGTAGAGGAATGTCCTATAGATGTTCAGCTGTTGCAGTATCAGAGAAAGGCAGACCTTTCAATCCACCACTCTGGATTCAAATCTACACCCAAGAAAAAATAGAGACTCCTGAGCCCTTCATGAGGTTTGCTGGACTTTAAGAGCTAAAAATCATTCATATCTTAAAGGAATTCCAGAAAACAATTTAAGACATTTATCAGTATGAGCTCCAAAAAGTTCCTTGTACATTATGGTGCTTTGTAGTTGTTTTGTAAAGCCACAGAGCTTCTCTTTCCCCTAAACTGAAGGGAAATATTAGCAATTATCACCTACAAAATAAACCCTGCAAACGTTTTGCAGCTGAGCACGGGGAAGGTTTGGTAGCATCCTCCTCAACTTGGCTGCATTTAGAAACTTGGATCAGCTTTTCCTAAAACTTTAGAGGAATGCAATGGCTCATGGCATGGAATGACAGGAATTGTCACTGAATCTTCCCCCCCAGACACTCAGGAGACAACACTTTTGGGAGCTGCATTGATTTGGTGTGTGCTGGAAATTTTTCAAATGCATTTCATGGTTTCTCTGGTGTTCGACACATTGTGCTCTGTAATTCCTGCAGCATCCATCAGGACAGAGGCAGGACCTGCAGGATCTGCAGAATCTGCAGCAGCTGCACAGAAAAGGCTCTGGCCAAACCCTACAGATCATTGCCAGCAGCAGGACCCTGAGGGACAGGGGCTCACCTTACAGGAGACCTGTAAAACCCTAAAGTGCAGGAGTGAGGAAATCCCTTTAAACTCTCCATTAAACCTTGAGTTCCTCAGCTTCAGGGCAGAGCCAGAGCTGGCACCATTCCCAAACTGTGCCAGGATAAAATCTGGGATTTGTAGCCACAGAACCCTTCCTGCAGGGAGTGCAGCCCAGCCCTGGCACCATTCCCAAACTGTGCCAGGATAAAATCTGGGATCTGGCTCCACAGAACCCTTCCTGCAGGGAGTGCAGCCCAGCCCTGGCCCCACACACGTTGTGCTGGCTGTGCTGGCACCCCAGAGCTGTCACCCAGGAGCAGAGGAAGTGCTCTTGCATAGTTTGGAGGCCCCAGGCACGACCTCTGCGTTGCTGTGAGATGGGAAGGGTGCCCAGAATCACATCCCGCCCCTCCACGGCATCCTGACAGCCACCACTGACTGACTCAGCTGCTCCCACAGCCCAGCAAATCCAAAGGATCTGGACTCCTCTACTCCAGAGGAAAAGGTTCTTTCCCAGCCAGGCTGGGGTGTCACCTTCCATTTGAAACGCTCTGCAAATCCAACTCCAGCTCCTGACAGAGGAATTCTCTCCTGGATCCCCACCCCGTGGTCACTTGAGGTGTTTTCCCAGATAACAGATCCGGCTCTGTTCGCCATAAAAATCTCACACCTTTTTTTTCTCCAGCCCCATTTGCTAAATTTACCCGATCAATTATCACTAAAAGCACAGGAAGTGGATTCCCCAGTGTGAGCCTTTCATTTGGGCAGCCTCGTTAGGGAAATGGTTTGGTTGTGAAGTGAAGGGGAAGTATTCTCAGAATAACCTCTTGGTTTGGGTTATACCATTTTTATGAATGCCTGAGATATGAGAAGTTCCCCGATTCAGTTCAGGTTTCAGGATGTTTGTACTCTCACAATACTCTGGATAAATGGAGGGGCGTTCAGGAGCTGCCAGAGGATGTATTACGAGTTGTAAGGTGTGTCTGGAAATGCTCTTTTTGAGGGGCCTGGGAACACTTTTCTTTTAAAATGACCTTTGAAAGTTCTTTGAAGAAGGCACAGCCTTATTCCTTGTGTGCCTCATGCAAGAGCCTGGACAAGGGAGATTTGATCTGTCCCTGGGATCAGGAACTGTTCCTGCAGCAGGTGTGCACCTGTAAACACAAGGACTGCTTATTATTTTTTAATCCTTCATTGATGATGTGCTCCTTTAGCTTTCAGATGGGAAACATTTCCTTACTAGCTTTAAAAATAATATTTTAGTACCAGAAGACCAACACTGAAAGCAACACACATAAAAGAGTTTTAAAATACAGATTCCAGCAGTGATTTGATGAACATGTTCCCTTCCTAAAGGCAGACAAACCCCTTACTTCAGATATTCTCTGCTCGTTTCTCCTGGACAGGATCCCTGTTTTCGGCTCTGAAGCCCCCTGAAACGATCTTCAAGGTGATTTTTTGGCTTGGCTACTTCAACAGCTGCTTGAACCCCATCATCTACCCCTGCTCCAGCAAGGAGTTCAAGAGGGCTTTCATCCAGATCCTGAGGTGCCAGTGCCACCGGCGCAAGCAGCTGGGCTGGTGGCCCTACAGTTACAGAAACTGGAACCGCTGCTCCTTCGAGCACGCCAGGAGAGATTCCCTGGAAGACAGCGGGAGCTTCCTGAGCAGCAGCCAGAGGACTTTATCCTCGGCATCGCCCAGCCCCGGCTACGTGAGCAGGATCAGCCACCCGCAGCTGGAGCTGTGCTCGCTGCAGGAGTGCAGGAACTGCAGCTCCCTGCTCAGCCCGGCCCGAGAGGGCAGCGGGCAGCCGGGGCACTGCCAGTTCTTCACCTTCCAGCTGCTGCCCGAGCACAACGGGCACGGCCCCGCCGCCGGCCAGGGAGCCGGGGATGAGCCCACGGGCACGCCCTGAAGGGCAGCGCTGCCGGGAGGGCAGGACCCCGCTGGAACGGGAGGATTCCCAGCGCTCCGTGCCCTCCGGACACTGCCCTGCCTCCCGCCGGGCCGGGGGAACAACGGAGCCGTGCCGGTTCCTCAGGAGAGCTCGGGAAGGGAGCAGGGAGGGACAGGAGGCTCCGTGTCACAGCAGGGCCAAGAGCACAGACTGCAATATTCCCAGCTAATTCCCAGAGAAACTACTGAGCAGAGGGCAGGGAGGACTGCACACACCCAGGGAAGGGAACAAGGGATTCCTCAGGTGTCCTGGGAGTGCTGAACAGCCAGACACACCTGTGTGGAGAGAGGGGTGAAATGGGGTGGGCACGGAGTGGGGAGTGCCCAGCTGTGCCAGGGTGGGGAGGGATGGAGGGATGGATGGATGGATGGATGGATGGATGGATGGATGGATGGATGGATGGATGGATGGATGGATGGATGGATGGATGGATGGAGCAATGAGGAAGGCACTGAGGTCATTCCTGTCCAGGTTGTCTCTGGCTCTGCCCATAATTCCCGATTGTTCCGTACATCGCTGTACACTCGCACTTTAGAGATGGAAAGCAATGATTAAAGTCATTTCTCAACAATTGAAACACTTACTTCTCTTACTGTAGGGCTGGAATTCAGCCAAGAGCCCTCATCAGGATCCTCACTACAAAATAAAAAACTCATGGCCACTGAATTTGCCATTGTGCCTCCTGGGCTGCAGTTGCTTCCCTCACCACCAACACACGTAACTCTTCCATCAGGAATTAGTTAAGGGAGTTCCTTCACCAGGATCTCTTAGATAGTGTGAAAATTCCAGCAGTGGTGAAAGCTCAGAATCTCCATTTCAGCACTCCAGTGAGTGTCCTGCAGACATCCAGACTACCAGAGGAGCTGATTTCTAAAAGCAACACTCCTAAATCACTCCAAATTCCTCCCAAAACAGGAGTGACTGTTGGAGAGCCAAACCCCAGCCCTTGGTTCCTTGAGCACTCTTTGGAAAGAGCTCTGCACATTTAGAGGCTTTTCCTTTACCTTTCAGATAAGAAGAGTCAAACAACACCAGCTTCACCTCCAGTCACAGCCTCCACACAGGTACAGGTAATAAAAATTCTATAAAAAGGGAAAAACTCCACATGGAGCTGAAGGAGGGACTACAGAGATTACAGAGGAGAAAGTCTGATATGCCACCTTAAAATACGAACCTTTTGCAAGGCCACCTGACTTGTCCATATGAGATCTATTCTGAATATCTTCATTTTTCCCACTGGAATCTTTTACAACCTATACCAGGCAAAGCCAGCCCAAACGAGGCTGTACAAACGAGGCTGTACAAATCACCCTCTTTTTTATGTTAGACCTTCATTTGATGCAATGTTTCCCTTTAAAGGGAAAACTGTTTGGGCCAGGGCACAATCATGAGGCCTTGTGGGACAAGCCCATGTACTATTCCAGCCAAAATGAATTTACCAGGCAGAACATGCAGTGGCACATGGTGGTATCTTTTTTATGTTCATTCCCAGACTTTCTGATGAACCCACTCTGTGGGCAAACAGATCCACCTCTCAAATTGAGTTGCTGCCATTTAGCACCGAAGGTGTTCATAAAACACTGAATTTTCCCAGGTAAAGCTGCTCTGGGGAGCTTCATCCCTGAGGAGGGGCTGGTCCAGAGCCACTCAGGAGAGGCACAGCTGGAATGGCTCAGGGAGCTCTGTCACAGCCCAGCTGTACAGAAATCAAACCCATTAGGCTTCAGTGCACTCAGCTCTCACAAAAGTGCTGCTTATTTGTGAGAAGAGTGATGGTAAAATCAATCCAGCTGAAAGAGGCTGGAGAGCGCCCTGCATCCTTTGCTCTTTGGAAATGCAGCTTCCCATTATCTTTACAAATGTGATGGGGAGAGGAGAGGACATTGGTATTACAGAGTACAGTTCCAGTCTGGGAAATGTCAAAAAAAGCAACTTTCTAATCAGCAGCTGAGCTCTGTGCTCTCAGTTTGTGTGCTTGACTTTCACCTCAGAGAAAGGAGCAGAAAATTGCCCAGCATAGGAGATAATCACAGCAGTTACGGGATGGAGTTATTGTTGTGCTCACATCCGGTGTTTCTTATCCCACACACAGCTCATCCCTACAGGAAAACACTGGATTTTGATTTGATTCACTCCATAAGAGAGTTGCTCACCTTCTTCCCAGCTGCTCTCACACACTGCAGAGGGCAGGACGTGGAGCACAGGGATTGTGCACCACACAAACACCACCTGCACCTGGGGAGGTAAGAAAGAAACTTTCAGAATGTGGACACACATCACACTGGGCTCACGTCAGTGCTACCCAAAAATGATTCTGCCCACTATGATTCTTTGGGGACTGAGAGGTTGCAATTCCATCATGGGATTCAACAACTCCAGGACAACCTGTCTGTCTGCTTGGGCTGGAACTAAACTGAGGGAATAAACCAAGTGTCCCTGTGGAGAAAGGCAGGGCTCTGATGTCAATTTATGTCACTGTGACAGGGACAGGTCCCCCTGCACCCCTCTGCTCTCCTGCCTGGCTTAAAGCAGAAAATCACATTACATTTCTACTCAGTTGTCATCTATGACCTGACTTTTTCCCAGAATAGCCAAAATTCCACTTCCACATCAGTGGAAGGAGACAGGGAAAGGAAATCTGGGGCTGTTACTGGGAATTTCTTATGACAACATGCATTGGCTTGAGCTGTGAGGAACATGCTTCCTGTCTAGCAATTCCTATAATTGTTATAGCACTCCAGCCAAGACACAGAGAAAAAGAGAATGAATATTCAAAATTAATAAGAATCCATCACTGTTTCTCTAATAAGTCAGTCTGAAAAGCGGATGTAGTAAAACCTTAATTTATAGCTGTGATTAAAAAGCCTTTAATTGCCTATTTCACAATTTCCTTTCAAAATGTTCTTTGGGAAGCACAATCATTTGATTCCACTGAGACTTGTGTGCAAATGTTTAATTCTGGTGAAGAACCTGAACTTTCTGTGACCTCCAGAAAATGGTCATTATTTTTCCTTAGCTTGATTTGTTGAGCTTTGGTTTCTTCACTGCGAGGATCAAAAAAGCTGTCCCAAGAAGTAAATTTAACATGTGGCCTGGAGCCTGAGGTGGTTGTGCAACATTTATCCCTCTTCTGGGCGGCTGAGAGTCCAGTCCTGCTCTGCTGGGGCACGGGGGAGCTCCAGCCCTGATTTCACCAAACTGGACCAGTTTCACACCGAAAGGGACGCGGACCTGCCTTGGAAAATCCAACATCGCCACCTATGGGATTTCTGTGGCGGGGGAAAGTCACAAATCCTCCGATCCACGGCAGTCCCTGGATTTTACAAGACACAAATCCAGCCTTTTAAACAGTAACACTTCCCCTTAGGGCAGGAGGAGGACTTGGTTCTCCTGCGTTCAATAATTATAATCAATAATGAGAAGGTATTTTCCAGACTGCTGGGTTTTATCAACTCAGATTGTCATGGGCATCATGTTGAATCTTCTGCTGTAAGCAGCAGGATTTAGGAATTTCTGAACAACTGAAGTGCAAAAACTCCCAAGTCTCCATCCAGGGGTGCTGTTCCATGCCCTGGCACAATTCAAGCCTCCTTTTGGGCTCAGATTTGAAATACCTTAACACTTTTAATGTTGTATGAAACCAGAATGGGATGAGGCTGAACAAGAGGAGAATCATCCCAGAGTTCCAGGGGAAAACCCACATATTTCAGAGCTGTATAAACAAGAAATGGGAGAAGCAGGTCCCGGGAACCTTACGGGGTTTGGCAGAACCAGGAGCTGCTGCTGCACCTGGATAAGGGCAAATTCCCAGGCTCAATCCGTGCTGGGGATGCACAGATGGAAAGTGAGATGGTGAGCGAGAGCTGGACACGGAGAAATTAACCCCTGGGCTGATTCCTCAGCGAGGGCAGCAGGAAAGGGGTTGGGATCGTGCCCCTGTGCCCCCTCAGGAGAGAGCCCACCTACAGAGCTGCCCCAGCCCTGGGGGCACAGGGCACAGCCAGGGCCCGGAGGTGCTGGTGCCAAGCCAGGGTGAGCAGAGGGATGGAGCAGCTCTGCTGGGGAAAGGCTGGCAGAGCTGGGATTATTCACCTGGACAGGAGAAGCTTTGGGGTGACACAATTATGGCCTCGCAGGGCCTAAAGGAGCCAACAACATGGAGAGAGATGATTTACACCAGTGCGGCCCTGCGGGGGAAAGAGGCCCCGGGCAGGATGACGCACCTGCCCTCACGTAGTCTCACCTGTTCTCAGCTGCCTTCCGCTGCCTTCCTCTGCTCTCATCTGCCTTCTTCTGCCTTTTTTAGCCCTCATCTGCCTTCCTCTGCCTTCGTCTGCCTTTTTCTCCCCTCATTTGCCTTCCGATGCCCTCACGTGCCTTCCCGTGCCCTCCCTCAGCCGCCCTCCCCGCTCCCCCAATCCACCGCACAGAACTACATTTCCCGGCATGCCCCGCGCTCCCCCCGCCCCTTGGCCGCCGGCGCCGGAAGCGGCGCTCTCGTGCTGGGGGCGTGGCAGGAGCCGGAAGTCGGAAGTGCGGCTGGTGCAGGTGAGTGCGGGCCCGGGGGCACCCAGAGGGACCCAGGGGGCGATGGCCCCGATCCCTCAGCTCCGGGCAGCGCGGGGCGGGCCCTGCCAGCCGGGCACGGCGCCCCGGGGGTGGCGGTGGGGCTGGAGGGGCCGCGCCGGGGGCGGTGTTTGGGCTCGGCCCCGCGGGGCTGCTCCCGGGGCTCTGAGCTCGGCAGTTCCCGCACTCACGGGCGCAGGGGCCCGGCCCCGTGTCCCTGCACGGGACGTGGGCTCAGGGGAGGTTGTCCCCGCCCCGAGAGATCCGAGTTTCTCACAAGGTTGCCAAGCGCACTTTAAAGCTTTGTAAATGTGGATAAAGGGAGTTCAATAATGAATTCCCTTTGATTTCTATAAAACTGCAATGGGAGGGGCAGAGCAGGGCCCAGGCTCTGCCCCAGGCGCAGCAGTGGCACCAGGGGCCGGGCAGGGACTGAGCCCAGCGTTCCCCTGCACAGGAGGCGGAAGGGCCCCGGGCAGTGCCCAGAGAGGGGCTGGAATCTCCTCCCTGGGGCTGTCCCAGAGCTGTCAGGACACTCTGCTGTGCCCTGTGTTTGGGAATGCAGGAGGGGGCACCACTGACCCACCGTGGGCCCTTCCAGCCTCACCACGCTGGGATTCATGTGCTGACAAAGCTTTGAAATGCTGATTACTGAGTGTCACCCCTTTCTCACCTCCACACCCCCTCGCAGGAGTCCAGCATGGACGAATTTAAAGATGCACCTGATGAGTTGCTGAATCACCTGAAGCTGTCAGAGCAGTGCCCAGAGCCTGGCCCCAGAGCTGCCCAGCACCCCCAGAGCTCTGGCTGTGCCCCCTCCCCGGGCCAGCCCCCCACAGAGGAATGTTTCCATGATTGTCACGACTCCTTTGAGGCCAAGGGACCTGTGCTGGATGATGAAGGGAACGTTCAGGATGGTGAGAGTAGCTCGAGGAAGCAGACAGAACCAGATGAAGAATACTTGCTAGAACTAGAGAAAGATCTGCCAGAGGAGGAGAAACAGGTAATGGAAGGCCCAGTGTTGGGCCTGAGGTGATCTGTGTGCACTCAGTGCTTGGAGTGGGCTGGGGCTGACACAAAGGGACCTTTAAAACCCTCCTGTCTTTGGTTTTACTGCTCTAAATTCCTTCTTTTAGGTAACAAATGTTGGTGGCTTTCCTTGCTGCTCTTAATCCTCACATTCCAGGGCAGATTTTGTGTGCCCTGAGCAGTGAGAGGGGTGGCTGTGGCTCAGAGATCACAAACAAAACTCTTCTTGTTCCCTGGTCACTGTCTGTGCATCCTTGGTTTCCCCTGAGTGCCTGCAGGGTGCTTCTCCAGAACTCAGATTTCAGGAGAGTTTTCCTGAAGGCTTGGCTCAGGGAATCCAGAGAGTTGGGATTCAATCTGAATAGATCCCCGTGGATTGTTTGGGCTTTAATCAAACAAAACCACATTAATTGTGTGGGATTGTTTGCTTTCAGTGCTGTCACGCTGGACAAACTCATCCTGCAGCAGGGAAGAGAAAAATGCAGCGTTTCATCTGTAGGACTGATCTTTGTGTTAATATTGAAGTTCCTTGAGGTGGAAAAGCAATATTGGGGAAGGACAACATGGCCCAGAGTCCCCTTGAGGCAGGAGTGAGACTGAAGGTGATTCTGGTCTCTGCTGGGAATCCCTCTGGATCTCTGTGTCTCAGTTTTGGCTGGAAATGGGCACAACAAAGCTGCCAGTTGTAATTTAATAATGAAAAACAGGGGGTGGGAATGTCAGGAGATGTTCTGGTGCATCCTTTGGAGGATTTTAGTCCAAACCCCTGCCCAGAGCCAGGGAGATCTCTGGCACAGCCCCTCTGGCTCCCTGTGCTGCTGTTTAACTATCCTGGAAACTTTTGTCCTATGTTTAATTAGAATTCCCTTCATTGCAGGGCCCTGGGCAGCTTGGGGGCCTCCCCTGGACCCCCTCTGGGAAGTCAGTGTCTTGTTCTTGTTGTAGGAGGGAGTTAAATTTGGGGGGTTTTGCCCAAAACAGGGCATTCTCCAATTGCATCTCTCAGGTGCTGAGCAGAGGGCAAAAATCACCTTCCTTGATCTCCTCACACACACAAATCATTTCCTTGCCCTTGGTATTTTTCCAGTCTCGAGTGAAGAGTCCCTTTTTTCTCCTTGTTTTATTCCTGCCCAATAAGGAGCACTGTCATCATGAGTCACCCTGGGGCTGCAGCAGCAGCCTGGCACTTGAGAGCTTCAGAGAAAAAAAGTGCTGAAAACTGGGGGAAAATTGTTCTGGAACTGAACTCCAAAAAGAGCAGCAAGGCTGGCAATTGCCTGGGTTGGTTTTTGTGCTCTTCTTGCTTTGGGTGTATTTTTAGATAATCATCTCATTTTGCACATGGATCTTTGCCTGCTGTCAAATGACCAAAATAATTGGGAATGTTGAATCTTGGCTCTCAGCTTTGTGGAACTCCACTGAAAGGGGCTTTGGGAGTGCAAAACAACAACTGCTTCAAACTGGGAAGATTCTCTCTGAGAAAGGCTGGAGGCAGCTGCAGCTCTCATCTTTCTGCAGGTTTATTTCCAGTGGTGTTGAGCAATTCTGCCCTTCAGAGTGGTTTGTGATTTTCACCAGCACCACTGGATCAGCAGTTTTTTTATGTTCCATGGAAGATTTCTGAATGTTGCAGGTTTTCAAATGTGGGTTTTTTTTCTCTAACAAAATACTGTTGGTATCTCATCCAAGCAGAGCTGCAGAGCTCTGAATGCAGAGCAGAATCAGCAGCTCAGACAGTTGTTAGAGCCTCTGGAGTGGCCCCTTCCATGATCTCCCCCTGGGTAGGTCACTCCTCAAGTGCTGTCACTCCTCAGTTGCTGCTCCAACTCTCCTCCCTGTACTTGCTACTGATGGCCATGAATTTATTTTGAACAGTGAAACATTCTGTGTATTCTGACTGTAAAAGATTCTGGTAAATGCTGCAGCTTTTAAGGAAAAGTTCTGCAGTCCCAGTCTGCAAACAGTGCTGTCCATTCATTTACTCACAGCTTTGGAAACCTTTTAAGCCTCCTCCAAATGACGCAAAAGGGTTTTTTGGTTTGTTTTTTTTTTTGAGAAGGGCAACTTGATTTTTTAATTAATTTTTTATTGCAGCTGCAGCAAATGAGACAGAAACCCTCAGAAGTGTTTTTTTGGCTGCTGAGGTGGGGAGCAGGCTCTCAGCAGTTCTTGCTGGGTTGTTGTGTGCTGACACACCGCAGGGTGAGTGAGGCACTGAGGGTGGGCATTCCCAGGGAAATCCAGCTGTACTTTAGATCCAGGACAGTGCTGGTTAAAGCAGAGATCAAACAGCAGCGCTGGCACCTGGGGAGATGGATTTGATTTGGCTGTTTGTCTAAATGACAAAAACTCCCCAGGAACTGGTGCTGCAGCACCAACCATAAACTGTGGGCTCAGGGCACGAGGAGAGCTGATGTGAGCCCTGCTCCAGTCAAAATTCTGAGCTGCACCTTCATGGGTTGGGGTTTTTGTAAGCAAAGCCCATTGTTGTGTTCAACAGCTGAAATAAATGGGCTCTGCAGAGAGGTGTTCTCCAGGAATGGGCTGTAGGAAAAATCTCATTTACTCTGGAGGTGCAAGGGCAGGTTCTGCTCCTTACAGGGGTATTTCTGTGCAGATTCCAGCAGGTCAGAGTAGAAACACTCACCTGAGCAGAGGCTGCTGCAGAGCTCAGGGGGAAGGAGCCAGTGAGTGATGGTGTGTTTTCTCTAATTACATTTCAAGAGCCCCACACAGTGAGATTTCTAGTGCTGAGCAGCAGGAATTCCTTCCAGGGAGACAGCAGGGATCCCCTAAGAAACCTGCTCTGCACAGAGAAGGAAAATAAGAACTTGCAGAGATATTAAGACACAAACTTGTAAGAAGTGTTCTTAAAAACTGGGCTTGCACCTCTGAGCTCTTTCTGGCTCAAAATTCACCATTCCAGAGTTTGGTGGTTGTTTCACAAGGCTGCTGCTGCTGCTGCCTCAGCAGAGACACTGAGCAGCAAATTGCTTTTGATGCATTCCAAGCAGATTTTTCAGGCTGGCTGTCAGTGACGGTGATGGCTTTGACGTGGGGCTGCTCTGCAGAATTAATCTGAGGACACCCAGCAGCTGTCCTGGGGTCATTGCTGAGCCCAGCCCTGCTCTGTGTCCACCCTTTAATGAGGAGTTCATCCAGTGCAGGGCTCCCAATCCCTCAGCTCTTCCATCGTGGCAGATGCTGCCCTGTCCTGTGGCTGGGAAGCTCAAATTTTGGATATTGAACCCTGTGCTCTGTCAGACACCAGAATAAATTCCCAATATTCCTCCTGAGCACTTCCTTCTCTGGCCTTTCCCTGTGCCCTAGACCTCCAGCTGGCTGGGATCACAATTCCTGTTCTGACAGCAGGAAACGTGTCAGCAAGACAAGCAAGAGGAGATTCTTGAGGAGTGTCTTGTGAGCAGCTCTGTAAGAATGTGGAGGAGTGATTTTAAAACTGGGATTTTTGAGTCATACCTGAGATTCTTGCTGGGCTAAACAGTAAATTTTCCCTTTTTTAATCCTCCTGTTTTCTGCAGGCTCTAGGATATGTTAGAGAACATTGGCTTAGTGAAGACATTTCCTTTAAGCTGTCCCCTCCTCACCCTTCCTTTCCTCCCTGTGCCTTTGGGTTGATCCCATTGTTCTCCATGAAGGGAAGCTTCTGTATAGAATAAAACATCCTGTTCCATCTTCTGCCTTAGAGCCTGCACTTGAGCAGTAAATCTGTATCTGCTGGGGTCATTAATTGCAAGAGCTGGCGAGAAGAATTTGAATAAAAGCTGGAATTATCATCTCCCTGTGTGATCTATAATTCTTTGAGTTTTAAACAAACAAAACTCTTTCGCTGAGTGACAATTTAATAGGAAGGGGGGAAATTCCCCTTCACATCCCTTTGAGTGCTGCTGTCTGGTTTGAGTCTCGTGTTCAGTTGTGCATTTCTCTGGCAGAGGCTGCTGCTGTCACATCCAGGCTTTTTCCTCTTGTGCTGATGGATTTATGGGCAGCTCCACTGTGCCTGCCCCAGGCTGCTCCCCCGGAGCAGGAGCGATGGGTGGCACTGTTGTCACTCAGGCTGGGTTTAACTGGGCTCTGACCTCCTTCCCTGTGTCTGCAGTGCTGCTTCCAGTTTGGTGGCATGTGATGATTTGGTAGGAGAAAGAGGAAAATTCTTTTCCATGGAATCCCAGGGGGCAGGGACAGGCCAGGTCTATCCCTGCCACTGCTCTGGAACTCCCAAGTGCAGCTTTGGGTGTTTTCAAGATTTGAAAAAAGGGGTTTTGGGATGACTCCAACCTTAAACTGAAATCCAAACCCTTGGACAGAGCAGTAGCTTCCCAAAACTGCAGGGGGAAGCAGACAACTGCTAATGGATGACTGAGAAGTGGGACTGGGAGGTGAAAAATGAAAAATTTCTTATCCTGGCACAGCATCCCAGGGTTCAGGCTGACCCCATTCCCTGGGAGGAGCAAGGGCAGCTCCTGGCTCTTGTCCTGGGCCAGTTTGCTGGGGACACTTTGGGGACATTGTGCAAATCCCTTCAGGAGTCACTTGGGATTTTCCCTGGGGACTGATCCTGTCCCAGAGGGAATTCAGCATCCCCAGGGCACAGTGGGCTCTCCTCAGTGCTGGAGGGCTTTGGGTTTTTCCCTGGATTTGAGCAGGTTCTCCCAGCCTCCCCTGGAGCAGTCCAGCTGAAATGGAAGCTCTAAGAGTTGCCTTTCCCTGGCCTGCATTAGGAATTCCTGTTAAAGGGATGGAGGCTGGAGGAATAAATAATGGATTTATTTCCCACCCAGCCTGCTTGGCAGGGCAGTGCCTTTGGCACGTGAGGGGCTCATCTATTTTTTATGCTTTTACATTTTGTGCAAAAGCCAGAGGAATTGGCTTTTAGATGTCGCTCCTTGGTCAGAGATACCTGAAATGCAAATCCATCGATGTGCAGGAGGTACCCTACAGAACTTTAAAAATAATTTGGACACTCAGTTTGGGAGTGAAACCCATAAACCAGGGATATGTTGAGAATGTTGGTCAGGCTCTGACAGAAATGCAAGTTTTGAACCATTGCTGCTTTGCAGGGAGCTGAAGAAATTACAAATTCCTACACAGAGCTCTTAAAAGTGCTTTGTTGTTTCTCCTTTTTTAACATAAAGCTTATTCTTCTGAAGCTTTCTTGCTGCAAATCACTTTTTGTATTAGCATTTAAAGCATAATTAGGGTAAACACATAATATTTTTTTTAATAATTTGGATAAAATTAAACAAAATATTGATGATACAGTTCAAACTTTTCATGCAGCATCCCTTGATCCCAGGGTTTCTGCCTCAGGACTGGTGTGAGCATGCTGTAGTTGTGTTCATAATAAAAATCCTTTCATTCTTGTGGAGCTGTAACTGAACCCTGAGCAGCAGAGAGTGCTCATGGCACTGAAAGGCCACTTCTAAATAGGTCATGAGCAATGAAGTCAGTGGGGTTTGTGTTTCAGGCAGCCCTTCCCCTCACTGAGGGCTGTCTGTGGAGCTCTTTCCAGCAGGATCCTCATCTCAGGCCTGCTCTGTGCTGCGATGGAGCTGCTTTGTTCAGTGCCACGAGATGTTGGGATCATTTCCTCCCTTTGTGCACTGCAGAATATGTAAAAACGCCTTTTTGTGGGGTGCAGGCAGGAATTTCTGTCTGCTCCCTCGAAAACTGAGGTGTAGCAATTCCACATTCCCTGTGCTGAACAGCAGAGTTCTGCATTACCCAGAGAATTTGGGGTTTTCATGCAGCCTGAAGTGTGGAATTTTTATGTTCATGTTTAGAAAGCACCAACTGTGTCCCTTGGGGTGTTGTGGAAGGACTTGGGGGCTTTGTCAGCCCTCCCTGAGCAAAGGCACCTCCTGAATAATTGGGCATCTTTGTCTGCCCTGTGTTTTGTGGGGTTTCTTTCTTTAAAATGTGAGCAGTAATGAGTATTGGAAAAGCTCTTTAATAGGCAACAGGAACAAATCTGATGGCCTGGGCATGTATCCAAGGGCCAGATGAGATTTTGCTGTGGAATTTTGTGTCATGACTCGGTGTCCTTCCACTGAGCCTGATCTGTTCTGGAGGTGCTGCCAGTGGTCAGGTGAAGCAATTCCCAAAACCAATAAAAGCAGGAGGAAGAAGCTGTGATTTTGAGCTGTTTGTCAGCTCCTTGGCAGAGCTGGGAGCTGGTGCAGTGCTCCACACTCTGTACTATATTTAGCTGTTTCCAAGGAGATGTTCTGTGTGATATTGATAATTGCATTAATCCTTGATTCACACAAGCTGCAGGAAAGGAAACTGCTCCTTTTCCTACTGTTGGCTTTTTAATTGCTCAGTGATCTGTCATTTACAGACACCTCCATTGAAGTCCTTCGTGTGCTGAGAGGAAAATCAGCACTCCAAGGATGGGTTTTGTAGCACAGAAGGGCTCCTGAGCTCTGTGATGTTCCTGCCTTGCCCTGCTTTGTTTCAGGAATGTCTGCACTGTCAGGAGCTTGAAGGGATGGCTCGGTGACATCCTGACTTTTCTGTGTCACAGGCTGAGCCTGAGCGTGGCCTCCCCTTGTGCCAAGATGTTCATGCTTGAGAACACAGCTCTGCTCACATGTGCAGTTCTCACTGCACAAAGAACCTGCTTCTGGGGGTTCTTTCTGCCTAAGAAATCCTTCAGGGCAGAAATCTTTCTCAGCCTGGACCTTTTCCTTGTGCATCTCTGAAAATAACTGGAATTTCTGAGGTGGAATTATTTCAAGCAAAACTTTGGAGACTTTACATTTAAAATATATTCTGCATAGTTGACCTGCAGTGAGCGAATTAAATGCAGTTGGAAAGTTGAAGCAAACAGCCAGCTAAAAGCTGATGTGTTGGTTGAAAGCATGGAATTCTCCATGGATGCTCTCCCTGCATCCTGGTGGCTGTGAAGTGGAGCTTTTTAATTGCCTTGCTGTTACACTCCAGTGTTTCATGGAGATGGAAAGGATTTCATGTCACAGGGTCTACAAGCAGATCTTGGCAGAGTTAAAACTCTTCAGGTTATGTTTTTTTCTGCTTCCCTTCCATACTTTATTTGGAACTGCAGCTGACCTAGTTGTTCATTTCAGTGAAACACTCTGAGACATTGTCTTTTCTTTTGTAGAAAAGAAGAAAGGAGAGCACGGGGCTGAAGGAGAAAGGCAATGAGCACTTCAAGAAAGGAGGTGGGTTGATCACTCTGCACACCCTGTGGAGGTTAGAGAACCTCACATTAGTCCTGAGCCATCGTGGTGGCTGCAGGAAACCCTGAGGAAGATCTCCCACCATCCTTGTTGAATTTTATCCCCTCTTTCCTTTTTCATCCAGCCCTAGAGAAGTACAGAGATCTCAGACCTCCTTTAGAGTTGTTTCAATCCCAAAGCTTTGGGTACTAAAGCAGGATTCCCATGAAGGCTGAGTATTTACGTACAAACCCATGGATTTTGGACTGCCTTCCAAGAGCCAGGGCTTCTCTTACTGATCAGAAAAGGCTTCCCCAGGGCTCTGAGCTGGGCTGAGGGTTGTGCTTAGAACTGATGCAAGATCTGAGGCTCTGAAGCTGTCTTGTACCTTTACACATTGATTTAATGAACAAACAGAAGGGGGGAAGTGGTTTTGACACCTGCCTTTGATTGAATGTGCTGGGGGGGCGGGAGGATTCCCAGAGGAAGCAGAAAATGCAAGTTCCTCCTTCCCTTAGACACAGGCAAGGAGCCTGTGTGCCCTGAGGAGCAGGCGGAGGCTGCAGGTGCCTCACTGTGTCCTAAGGGACACAATTCCAACCTGGGAGTGATCTCCAGCTCTGGAAGGTGTCAGAGAGGGCAGGAGGGAACTGCTGAGCCAGGAGAGCCACAGGCCTGGAGTGCTGCTGGAGTCTCATCCCTGGCCTCTCCCTGAAAACCCCTCTGATCTTTAGGTCAGGTGAAGATGATGTGCCCATAAAAGCTCCCTGCAGCAGGTGCAGAGCAGTGACAGCTTTCAGCACCTCATCCAAAGGGATTCTGCTCAAAGGGGAAACAATTTCAGGGATGAGAATTACGTCCACATCCTGCTGCACTGGTTGCATTCAGCTCAGGAGTGTATTCCTGCTTTTGTAAGCAGAATTAAGTCAATTTTAAAATAATTGTTTGTATTTATGTACTTAGTGATGTTCTTTGAGAGCAGCTACTGATTCTGGTGTCATATCACCAGATATTGAGAACTGTTTCCAAAGGAATCTCAGCCATGGGGTTCAGTGATTTGGAATAAATGGTTTGGTTTGGGTTTTTCCTGTCGCTCTGCAGACTATGGAGAAGCAGAAGACTCCTACACCAAGGCTCTGCAGATTTGCCCAGCCTGCTTCCAGAAGGACAGGGCTGTTCTGTTCTCAAACAGAGCTGCTGCAAAAATGAAACAGGTGAGAGCTGGTTTTGTTCTGTGTCACACTGGATTGATTCTGGCACAAATGCAGTTCTGAAGGGATCAGAGTCCTCCAGGACCATGGAGTGCCAGCTGTGCCCCATCCCCACCTTGTCTCCAGCCCAGAGCTCTGAGTGCCACCTCCAGGGCTGGGGACATGAGGAAATATGACTTCAATCTAACAGAACTGTTCTGTGTTCTAGGACAAGACTGAGGCTGCCTTGAGTGACTGCACCAAAGGTACTTTTTTCTCTCTGTGCTGCCCTTGTGCCAGATTTTTATACATAAAATGTGTCATTTAGTGCCTTTATTGCAGAGCTGTAATTTTGGACATAAGGGTCTTTAAAGAATTGAACAGAAAACATCTGATTTGTATTACTTATTTTGTAAAATGTCTAGCAAACCTTTCTTATCTGCAGTAATTTCGTTTTTATTCTCTTGTACCTTAAGGCTGCAGTTTGTTCTTGTTTTTAAGAGCAAAGTCTTCTCTGTGGAAACTGTTTCCCACACCTGTGATTTCAAACCCACTTCCACCTGCCACCCCCCCAAATCCTGGTTTAATCCCAGATTCCAAAGAACTCTGAGGCTTTACAGAGCTAAAAGCATTATCAAGTCCCTTTCCTGCACAGCTTTTGCTTTGTCACCAGGGCTTATGTTCCCCTGTTCCTGCCCTGCACAATTCTCCCTCTGCACCTTCTGGTGGAATCAGTTCAGCTGTGCTTTGCTTTATTGCTTCCACCCACTCACCCACCCTCGAGTGTTTGTTAAACTCCCTGTGACAGCTGGGGAAAAAAATCCAAATTACCAATCAGAGAACTAATCCATGGCCGTGTGCCAGCACTGCCTGCACAGAAATGGGAGCAGTGCTTGCTGAAAGGGCTCCTGGAGGTACCAAATCCTGCCTGGCCTCTCTCCCTGGGGCTTTGCCTGGCTTTGGTGCTGCTGCTCTCTGAAAAACACCTTGAATTCTGCAGTGGCTCAGAGGGAATCAATGTGCTTTGAGCAGGGAGAATTCAGCTGCCAGGGCCTGCCACTCCCCAGGGACTGGAGCACAGCAGAGCAATTCAGTCACCTGCAGCTCTCTGACTGTGTCACTGCCTTTGTCCTTCCAGAGGAAATAAACTGGAATATTTACCTGGATAATCTGAGGTTTAATTGTCCCCAGGACCATTTTAATGGGCTGGGAATTATAAAATGGACAGACCTCTTTCTGTGATGAACAATCCCTCCTAGTCCCTCTTTCTGAGGTGAAATCTTCCATATTTCCTCTTTCTGTGATGAAAACCCCTTCATATTCCCCGTTTCTGTGGTGAAATCTTTCACATTCCCTGTTTCTGTGGGGGAAAATGGATGAAGGAATTCTGGAGGAATTACCAGGTGGAGGTTACAGCTGGGTTTAGCATTCAGTCTGAACTGCCACTGCAAACAGCCCTGGCTGCCAAGGGAGTGAGGGGAGGAAAAGCTGAGGTTCAGTCAGGATGCCCCTGTGCCAGCTCACAGAGCTGAAATCACTGTTTGTGCATTCCCAGCACAGTCTGGACTGTTTGATATTAAATTCAGAAGAGCTCCAGAAATTCTCCTGGAGTTTGTCTCCACTTGAACTGAGATAAGCGTGGCAAGGCTGATTTTCCCTGCTGTGTGTGTCTGGAGGGATATTTAACTTCAGCTGCAATCTAATAATAGCCACTTGCTAAACACACAAAAGCTGAAATATCTTGCAGGTCCTTAACGGTTCTGTAGCATCACTAAGAATCCCTGCATGGATGGGATTGCACATTTAAAGCTTTGTGATCATAAATCACTTCCATCTGTGGGAGATTGTGGACATTAAATGAAATATGATCATGAGGCTGTCCCAGGCAGCTGTTCTTGAATCCTGACTTAGTTTTAAGCTGTGCCTCTGCTTGATCCTGAGTTACATTCTAAGGACAGCTTACAAATGTTGTGCACACTTCAGAATTCATTGGAGGGGTGGAGAAATGGTTCGAGTACAATCCTGGGCTCTGCTTTTGTTTTCCAGCTGTGGAATTAGACCCTCACTATATCAGAGCTTTGCTGAGGAGAGCAGAACTCTATGAAAAAACAGAAAAATTAGATGAAGCTCTGGAAGATTATAAGGCAGTCCTAGAAAAAGACCCATCAGTTCATCAAGCCAGAGAAGCCTGCATGGTAAGCTTAAGCCTTTCAGTGAACTTTAGCCTAATTTATTTATCATTATTTTAGTTCAGCTTCACACCAGTGAACCTGCAATGGATTCTGCCTCAGAAGGAAAAAAACCTCATGTGCATCACCTGCAGATTTTTCTCTAAACCCACTCCGAATGTGTTGTTACAAAAATCTTTTTGAAAGGCTTAATTGTTCAAAGTCTCCATTTGGGAAAATAAATCATTAGCAGTGATTCTGCCCCCCTTTTCCCCACACTGTGGTGTTGTAAGTGACAGATTAGGAGCAGCTTTTATGGCATATTAGGCAAGAAACCTTGCCTGGAATGATTTCCTGGGGGACTGGATCAGTTGCACTGATGGCAGGAAATATTCTGCTTAACTGTGTGAGTGCTGTTGGGGGTGAGGGCTGATCCCATAAAACAGCTGAGCTCCCATAAAGGAGCTGCTGCCTCTGGAGCTGGGCTGGGCCTTCCCCTGGCCCAGGAGCTGCTCCCCAGGGAATGGGGGAATGAGCATGGCCCCAAAGCTGCCAGAGCTCCAGGAGGGCTTGGACACCACTCGTGGAATTGCTGGGGTTCTGTGCAGGACCAGGAGCTGGGCTGGGTGATCCTGGGGGTCTGTTCCCACTCAGGATAATCCAGGATTCTGAGTCAGACCCTCAGGGATGGCTGTTCAGGCTCTTTGGAACCCCTGCAAGTACAAACACTGTCCCTGGACCTCTGCAAAGGCAGGATTTCCTTCAGGGGCTGTGCCCTGCTAACCCCACAGGAGAGCCCTTGCCCAGCCCCTGGAGGGAATCTCCAGCAGTGCTGCTGCTCCTCTGGCCACGCTTCAGGCCCAGTTCACAATGCTCAGGGTTTATTCCTGATTGCTGTGCAGAGGGTGGGGGTTCCACCCCCTCCTGCTCCCTGACCTCCCTTGGGACAAATTCCCTCAAATTCCCCTGCACTGGCATTTGGTCTGTTCTGCCTTGAGCTGCTCCTTGTCAGATTGGAGGGCAGAAGCAAACTATTGAGACTGAAAAGCTGTTAAGGAAATCCTGACAGCTGTAATTTTACACTTTTCAAATATTCATCATAAATCTCTAAATTTCATAATAAAAACCCCCCAAGTTCCAGCCGTTGGCTCCACATACCTGGTGACATCTCTAACCTGGAGGAGGCTGAGCAGATTTGCTCTCTTGTAAGGTAAAAGTGTCTCTGCTTTGCAGGAATGTCACAGGATTTTTTTCCCCCTCACTGGCAATGAAAATTATGCCTCAAGAAAATCTGCAAATTGGCTTCATTCACAGTTAGAGCAAATCTTCCTCCTCCCTGCCCACAGGAATTATCTCACACTGCTCTAGGGAATGTCATGACCCTGTTAAATGCCATTAAAATATGAAATGCACAATTGTTCTTTGATTCCTGCTTTGGTACCTGCTCCAATACTTGAGCACTGTTTGTATTTCAGGAGTGCAGAGCTGGGGTTCTGATTTCAATCCTCAGTTATTTGTGACATTTTCAATGCCAGACTAAACAGTTTGGAATTACCGTGGTTTGTGGTCAAATCATCTCTCTTGCTGATTTCCCAGAAAGTTTCATGATATGGAAGCCATGGTTAGGTTTGAGGTTTCACAGGTGTGTAACTGCTGGGAGAATTTCAGCTCCCACACAGTTTTTGAGGGATTTTAGGGCAGATAAAGTGATTTCCCAGAAGCAGCTGTACTTTGGGATAAGTATTCCAGACAGCAGATAAAAATGAGTGTCCAGAAGGACATTCCTGGAGTGGGAAATGCTGAGTCTCTGGATTAGCAATGTTCAGAGACTGGAGTAGGAACTGCACTTCAGCATTTGTGTCCCTGTCACTGCTGATGTCCAAAATGGGAGCATTATTGAAAGCAGGGATCTGATTCCAGTTTTTCTTTCTCTCTCCACAGAGATTACCACAGCAAATTGAAGAGAGGAATGAAAAATTAAAGAAAGAAATGTTGGGTGAGTAGCATGTACTGCCATAGAGCTGCCTGAGCTCACTGCTGTCACATAAACTGAGGGGTCTCTATGAAACATCCTCTTGAAATGAAGTCAGGAATGTGGGCAGCTCCTTCTCCTGAGTGTTCCAAGGTTCCCTGTGTGCTGTTGTTAGGGGAGGCAGTGGTGATGCCAGGGAGGTGCCCATGGAGGAAGGAAACACTTCCCAAGGTTTGCAAACTGCTGCAGCTCTGTCTGAGCTCAGGGGAAAGCCCTGGAGTGGGGCTTAGATGGGAGTTCTGGAAGGAGTGGTGGAAGAGAAACTCGATGGGATGTGGTGGTTCCAAGGTTCCTTTGCACTGTTTTGTTGTACAGTGAATTTGTTTAAAGCTGTTCCCACTTTTCCACCCTTTGTGATGGCATTTCCCACTGCCAGGATGGACCTGGCTCGTGGCACTGTGGCCAGAGCTGGGTCACTGGGCTTGGACAGTGCCAGGGGGACATTCCTGCCTTCCCACAGGGCAGCTCAGGTGCCTGGGTTGTGTTCCACACTTTGGGGCTCCAGGACAGCAAGTCTGAGGTATCCTGAGAGTTCCAGGCCAGGCCTGCTCCAGGAGCACTGACAGCAAAGTGAAATGAGGAACGATGTCCCAGTTTGTGCTGTGGCTCCTTTGGATATTGAACTGATCCTCAGTCAGTGCATTGGCCTGCCTTGGTTTTGCTGAGCTTTTATTCTTTCACCTCAGACAAGCCCAGGGCTGCCCAACCATCTCGCACTGACATGGAGCTGTGCACAAACAAACCCAAATAAACGGGGAGCATCCTCCTCCTTCCCAAGTGTGCTTCCTGTTTCCCAGGGCTGCAGCTCATTTCTGTCAGAGGCTGGAGCCCTCGTGCAGTGCTTGTGTGTAAATAACCCAGAGCACACATTCCTGGCTGGATTTTCCTTGTGGGCCATGTGACTGCTGAGGTTGAGGTTGATGTCACCAGAAAAATCCCATTTTTCCCAATGGAAAAATCCCAGTCCAAGCCATGGCCACTCGTGCTGTGTGTCCTCAAGGATCTCCCTTCTCCAAGGCTGACATTTGAATTTCAGTTATTTCCATATTTTGATCAGCTCTGCTGCCACTCAGGTGTGCTCAGGATGAAGTGACCCCTGAGTTCACAGCAAAGAAAGCTGGACTTGGAGCAGCCTTGGGAAGGAGCTTTCAAATCCAAGTGGATTTTCCCTCTGTACTCCCATGAGCATCCTCTGCCTCAGTGACTGAGGATGTGAACAGTGACCATTTTTGGGGGGTGGGGGGGTTGTATTTCTCTCCTTAAAGCAAACAATTTCCAGTCTTGTTTAGAGACTTTCATAATTATTGTGATATCTGGGACCACTCCTTGGGGGAGAGGGTGTGAGGAGAGGGGAGCTTTGGAATGGTTTTAGCAGTTTGGGGGCCAGAGCACCTCACCTGGGCCTTCCTACCAAAAAGAGATTTTTTTCAGCTACCTGAGATCAGCAAAGATTTATTAGACTTTGTGCCTGAAGAATTATGGTTTGGTTTTCTTTTTAATATTGACAGTTATGTTGTATTTGCAGCTGAGCTGCTAAACCCCAACCCTGCACAAGGTGATTTTCAGTTGTTAAACCAGAGGCAAATTACAGTTGCAGTTCAGTCCTCATTTACCATTAAGGGAAGGGAGCAGGATTTGCCCTGGCTCTTTTAATTGCTTAAAAATACAAGAAGTTACACAGAGAGGAGACCTCATCAGGAAATTTGTCTTTTCTCCAAAAGAATTCTTTACACAAGCAAGATGGAGCTTTTCAACTTCCAAACCCCACATTAACACCAGCAAGTAAGCCAGAATTATTTCCAGAAAGACTGAATAGCAATTAATTTTGTCTGTTACATCTTAATGTAAATTGTGAGTAATCTTTTCCTGCATCTGCCTCTTTCAATAGCGTGTTGAATTGCAGTTTAGGTGAGTAATGAATCACAGACTTCTGAGCCCTAAATTGATTTTTACAGTTCTGTTTTCTTGTTAACCTCTGAATATTTGCTTTGGTGAAGAACCTGAATGTGCTGGAGTTGCAGGTGGAAAATAAACAGGGCGTGTTTGAAAGAAAAAGAGCAAAATGTGTGAGAAGAAGGGCAGGGGGAGGAGAGGGTGACCCTGCTTGGGGACAGGGAGTGTTGGAGGCTGGGCAGCCTCTGCAGCTGAGTCCCAGCTCCACGTGGTGCCTTTTCCTTCCTCCCAGCACAGGCTCTGAGGGAGCTTTTCTTTAGGAGGGGGTTGCAGTTCACTCCAGCCCTTAATTTAGGGCTGAAAGGAGCTGTGGGAGGAGGAGACAGAGCTTCCCTACAATGCTGGCTCTGTGTGTGCCAGGACAGCAGCAGCAGCTCCGGGCTGGAGTGCCCGGAAAAGCCGAAGCTTTCTTCTGCCTCATTAACAATTAATTCAATGTGGCTGCCCCAGAGCCTGCCTGGGGAGGGAGGGAGCAGGAAGGTGAGCTGGGATGTGCTGGTGGAATTCTCATAAAGCCCCGAATCCCTGCTGTGCTGGGGAGCTTCTCCCAGGAGCTGCTGCAGCTGCAGGGTGGATGCTGAGGCAGTCAGGGGCTGTTTATGGGTTTGGAAAGAGCATCCAGCCAGCTGCCTGCAATTGGAAAAGACCTTTCCCAGTGTCCTGCCAGGCAAACTCTGCTCTCCTGCCCAGCTGCAGGGCCTGGGGGCTCCAGCCATGCCAGATCCTGCAGGATTCTCCACAAAGTCACTTCTCACCCCAGACATGAAGCTCAGCTGTGCCCAAACGTTTGTCCAGAAGTACAAAAAAACCTCTTCATGTCACTCAGACAGATATTACCAAAATGGTTTTATAGCCAAAATGCTTTCAGAGTGCTGCATAAAGGGATGAACGTCATAGTTAATTTATCTTAAACAGGTGTACCTTAATTAAAAAAAAATGTACAAAGAGGTTTATCCTACCTGAGCTGCTGCTGGAGTAACTTTGAACCACCTCATCTGTGAATTCTCATTAAAAAAATCAAATTGAAGAAAACTTGTGTCTCCCCAGCCATTTGCTTTGTTGGCCTGAGGGGTAAGGTTGTCTTTTTCCAGATACTGGGAAGAAATCCCTCCCTGTGAGGGTGGGCAGGCCTTGGCACAGGGTGCCCAGAGCAGCTGTGGCTGCCCCTGGATCCCTGGCAGTGCCCAAGTCCAGGTGGGAGCAGCCTGGGACAGTGGAAAGTGTCCCTGCCATGGCAGGGGTGGAATGAGGTGATTTTTAAGGTCCCTTCCAACCCAAACCGTTCCAGGATTCCACTGCTCCACAGTGTCCTTGTCCCAGAGGCTCAGGTGAGGTGGGCACAGTGCCAGGGGGTTCTCAAAGCCCCTCCAGGCAGGAATAGGTGGGGCATTCCCAGGTGTTGTTCCAGGCCCTTGGCTGCTGCAGTTGCTCAGTGGATTTTCCATGGCAGCAATTGCAGTTGTCACACTCAGCTCCCAGTAAAACAAACCCCATTCCCTGAGGATCAGTGCAGGGGGAGCTTTTGGAAAGGTGGGGTGTAGCCTGGGGAGGCAAACCTTGAGAAGGCTTCAACTTGTCCAAATTTCTGCTTTTCCTTTGGGAAATCTACAATTCAGCATTGAAACCGGGAGGAAAAGAATGTTTTTCTTTGAAAGCTGGCCATCTTCTTCCTTTGTGTTGTTCATGGCAGGGGTTTGTGTTCAGCCAGCAGTGAAGTCGTTGCCTCTGCTGCCTGTTTCACTTTATTCTGTAATTTCTAGATAGGATTTTTTAAAAGGATGTCCTTTTGTTGTCCTTCCCCTCTTACAGCTGTAGCCAGATTCATTTCCTAGAGTCAGGAATCACATGTGATCCATATACTGACAAGACTTTAGTAATTCGCATACTCTGTGGATATTTAACAATGATTTTCAATTCTTGCTAAGAGCCTAAATATTAAAAAAAGGCAGAGATTTCCTCAGCATTTACCTGGGATGGATAAACCAGCAGGGCTGGGCTGTGCAGTTGGGTGTAATTCCATTGGAGTTTTCCCTTTGCTCAGCTCTCACCTTGTTCTCTTGCAATGTCATTGCAGGCAAACTGAAGGATCTGGGCAATTTGGTCCTGCGCCCCTTTGGCCTGTCAACAGAGAACTTCCAGATCAAACAGGATTCATCAACTGGCTCCTACTCCATCAATTTTGTTCAAAACCCCAACAACAACAGATAACAAGGATTCAGTGTGGCTCTCCACATCCCATGGCAGGATCCAGCAAACCAACACCCTCCACCCCCAGGGGAAGCAGAGACTCAAACTCATTTCCCAGCTTGTGAAATTATTTGCAATGTGGATGTAAAGCAACTCATTCACCTTCTCATAGTGATAACTGTGTCCAGTGTGTGATTTTTTTTTTTTTTAATATTTTTCCCCTTCCCTTGCGGTGTTTGGCTTTTCCAAGAGGCAGTTCCTTGGTTTGGCCCACTCAGTGCTGGCAGCAGCAGTTCAGGGGATTCCAAAGGCTGGGAATGGGGAAATCCAGCACAGCACTACCCCACCCTTAGCTGGACACAGCTCTGCCCTGGAATCATGGAGCTTGTAATAAAGGCTTGGTACTTCTGCTCTTTGGGTTGTGAGGTGTTTGCCTGAGCCCTCCCCAAGGTGGGTTTGTTGTTGAAGGTCCCACAAATAACTCCTTGCAGGACCTTCATGGGGAGCAGTGGATTTTTTTGGCCCTGCTTGCAGCAGTGTTGTCATTTAACTTCATGCCACCCTTCCAGCAATTTGTTTACTGGGTATTAATTCTTGTGAAGGCAACAATGACATTTGGTGCCTCCCTCTCTATCTGCACACCTTGTAAAGGTATCTTGAAATGGAATGTGCTTGTTTGAGATCCATTCATGCTGCAGGGATCCATGGGAGTTGATTGCAGGAGGTCTCCACAGTAACTGCATCTCGAGGACTTGGAATTGTTTCTAGAATCAGATGATCTCTGAGGTTCCTTCAGCTCAAACCAGGCTGTGATATAAATATAAATACGTGTATATATAAATTTGTATGTTCTGTTGTGGTGGTTCATTCAGGTTTGGGAGAAGGTGCCTTTTGTAATTCCTGCTCTCCTGGGTTTTATCAGTGCTGAAGTGTTGAATTGGAGGCAGATTCTGCAGTTGTCTCCATGCAATTTCGGTACATGATTTAATTAAATAATTAGCAGTGGCTGCCTTGGCTATTGGGTGTCATCTCCAATTCATTTCAGGAAGTCTCTGTGTGTCTGAAATTCAGGAGCTCCAGCCTTTCACTGAAAGAAGAAGCCTTTCCAGGCACAGCAGGTTTGGTGCTTTAATGTCGTTTTTGTCTCTACAGCTGTGCAGAGTTTTTTTGATTGTTAAACTCTGTCCTGCTGCATTTTGAGTTTAGAGCTGGGCCTGGGGTGGGATGAGCTGTGAAACCTCTGCTGCCTGAGCTGAGCTCTGCAGGGGAGGCTCAGTGGCTTGGGATTAGTAGAAATGTTAATAATCATCTCTAAAACCTGCAGCAGTGCAGAGCAAAGGTTCCAGGCTGCTGCAGGGAGCCCTGGCAGGCCTGGGCTGTGCTCAGGCCCCAGCACCAGCCCTCCATCACCAGCTGGCCCTGGTTCCTCTCACCTGCAACATCCCAGCAAACCCTGGCATGTACAAAAATGGAACCACTTTGGAATACCCTAAATGCTTTAAATTTTATTTTTTTTTTAAATTCTTTTTAATTTCCTTGCTCTGAGCAGTGGGTTTCTGTCCCCACCCACCCTGTGTGCAGTGTCACTCACCAGTTACACTAGTGGCCTTTTCCAACCTGCTGCTCCAGGGGTTCAGGGACAGGAGTTCTGTTCCTTCCACTCTGTTCCTCTCTCACCCCTTTGAAGGCCTGGGGAGCTGCAAATATTCCTTCTCAGCTGGAGACTGGGGAATTTCTGGGAAATAGAATCACAACAAAGCTTTTGAATTTCCTACCTGCTGTGCAAACACATCATCAACTCATTGTGCAACTCCCCTGCAGGATGCCTGATGTGCACCTGGAGTTTTCCAATGAAGGGAAGGGCAAAGGAAGCAGGACTGCAGCTGATTAGTGTTTGTAATTTAATTGGATTGTTTCAAAGTCACTGGGAATTGGGCACGCTGGTACTGAGGACTCAAAGCTCCAGGTCACCCCTCCCACCTCAGCCACTCTCCAGCTGGACCAGAAACCTCTGGCAGGTGTTATCTGTCACCACAGCAAGTTCTCTAGGCAAAATTCCAATTAATGGCCTGAAAGTCCTGCATTGTCCGAATCCTGAATAAATGCATGTATCTTGCTTCTGATTTTTAAGTGGTTTTTTATGTCTAAACTTGTCCTTACAGCTGCCACCTGTAAAATAACTGGTGCCTCCTCCTGGTGCCACTGGCCACAGCTCAGGGAGTGCCAGGGAGTTTTGAATCACACACATTGGATTTACAGTCTCTAATGGGAAAAAACTGTTTCATGAAACACAATCTTTTAAATACGAGTGCTCTTAAACCAAACAGTTCCTTGCTCAACTGTTCCAGCAGTTACTCACCCTCCTGGGAACGTGCACGTGCCTCTGTTCCAGCTGGAGTTGTCCATCCTCAGCTCCCACCTTTGTTCCTCCTTCCTTTGCCTGCCAAACACAAAACTTTTCAGTACCTGGCCTTTCCCCTGAGGTGTTTGCACAGAAATAGAGGGAATGTTGGTCCTGTCCATGAGCTGGGGTAACTCTCTCCCTACATAGAACTTTCTCCAGGATTTTCATAACACTTATGGCTCAGAGCTTCCATTTTTGGACACCAGAACTGGCACTGGGGTTTGACTTTGTATTATGCAGAGGTTCTCCCTCACTTCTCGGTTTGTCCCCTCAGAGACTTTAATCCTTTTGGCTGCAGCTGGGCTGAGGTTTGGAATCATGGATTGCTAGGATGGTTTGGGCTTGAAGGGACAATTGGAAGCCCAATCCCTCCCTCCTTGATTAGCACAAAACTTCCTGGGATCTACCTGCCCCTGATGAGCACAGCCCCAGCTAGGGAGAGAGGAGAGGCTGCTGGTCAGCAGTTCCTAGGCTTTAATTAGCTGTGTTATTCCCAAGGGATTACTGCTGCAGCCAAGACCCAATTATATCCCAGTGCCTCCTCTCCAACATGGGCAAAGATGCACTGGGGTACATTTAATGTGCAGCATTCATATGTTGCTCATTCACGAGCTTTCCCTCTTTGGATGGGTCCCAACATTTTCTTGCTCAGCAACTTCATTTTTCCCACCCCGGGCAGGGCTGTGACTGCTGGGGGGGGCTCTGGGCAGCCCTTGGCACAGGAATTGTGGCACTAAGCCAGAGGCATCACTGCCTACCCTGACAAAGATTAAAGGCTCTAAATCAACTGAAAATTAAAATAAACCCTTTTTTTCCTGATTCTGCACGTTCAGTGGGAATCTCCCAATTGGAAACCATCTGCAGCTGCAGCCTGGAGTCCCCAGAATTGCGCATTTCTCCCCCGTTGTTCCTCAATTTACAAATCCTGCATTCCCTAAATGGATGCAGCAGGATTAGATTTGCCTTTCCTGGCCTGGCTGGGCCCAGTGCTCTGCTCCTGGGTCCCAGGACTCCCTGCCTGGTGTCCATGGGCTCTGGGCAGTGTCTGGGAGGGTGTCAGGCCCCAGGAGCAGCTGCTTCCCAGGATGGGAAGGATCCAGGAGGGAGCAGTGCCTGTTCTGGGATAAGCACACACTGGCCAGTGGGGTTTTGTTCCTGCCTCTGGCCAGTGAAGTGCAGCACTCCCTCCCTGCAGACACTCCAGGGAACAGCGCTGGCAGGAACAGGGATGGCAGGAAGAAGGGGAAATGCTGTTATCTGGTCTGGGCGGTGCCCGCTGGCAGAGCTCCCTCAGTGTATTCCTGAGTGGTGCTGGCGAGTGCCCAGCAGGGTCCCTGGAGAGGCAGCGGGGCCAGGGCTTTTCTGATTGCATTTGTCCTGTTTCCATGAGCTCCTTTGGCTGTGACCCTCCGTCGTGGGGCACTTCTCTGTCTGAGGGAGGAAGAATTGCAGTATTTGGAACTTAGGGAAAGGAGGAGGCTGGGAGTTCCCAGATTTCCTGCCTGTGGCTCCAGCCCTGAGCTGCCCTTGAAGCGACAGCTCTCGCTGTGCCCCAATACGTTTGTGTCCCTGCTCCCAGCTGGAATGCAGCTGAGGCCTTGGAACCTGGAGCCAGCAGCAGGTTTTCCAAGCCAAGATGCAGCTGATGGCTCCTGACAGGATCCTGCAGTGTTAATGCAGAGAAGTGTGAAGTCAAACCCTCTAATTGTGCTCTTACAGCTCATGCCCAGTGCTGCCTTTTTAAAGGCAACCACAGCCCAGGGAGTGAATCACAGAAGCATCATCCACATCCATCTGAGCAGTGTCAGTATTCCTGGGGTCCTATCCTTAGCATGGTCCAGTGTCCATCCCTGAACACTCTGGAGCCCCCAGCCCCTTCCCCTGGCAGCTCAGAGCCTTCAGTGTTTGGATGAACCCTCCAGCAGGAACAGCCTCACTTAATATTTAATGACCAAGACAAACACAGTCAGAAATTACAGTCCCCAAGCTCTTAAGATGTGGAGCTCAGCTGAAAATCTTGATTTCAAAATTAAAACTGCCCCTCCTGGGCTTGGAATATTTACCCCAAATACAGAACATGCCAAAAACCTCTGCAGGGGTGTCCAGTCTGCCGAGCATGGAGCACCCATGGCTTGTGCTGCAAACCCAGCAAGGAAGGCAAAACAAAGAGCACCGAGATACTCAAGGGAAAAGCAGGAGCAGAACCATAAAAGCCGGATATGGAATATGAATAAACCCCTCACTATGACCCAGCAAACAACAGGAGCCTTTTCCTGGCTCCCTGCTCTGCCTGCAGAACACAAGGAGAACAAATCCCACAACAACTGGAGCAAGGACAAGGGAGGAGGACACAAACCCACGGCAGTGAGGGGGAGTTGGTGCCAAGGTTTTGCTTCTGCCCCGAGGGGCTCAGCCCTGGCCCTGCTTCCCTTGGAGCAAAGCCCTTCCCAAAGTGCTGAGCACTCAACTACACCTCACCTGCCACGGAATCCTCCCAGCCTGGGGTATTCCCAGCTTTCCAATAGTCCTCAAACCCTCGAGATCCTCTCGATGCAAACCCGGCACTGTCGGCGAGGCAGATGAGCCCAGGGAGCCCCGAGGGAATCGGGAGCCCCTCAGGCCCAGCCGGGCCTCAGGCAGGGCCTCAGGCAGGGCCGGGCGGCCTCACCCAGAATGTTCCCAAACAGCCGGGGTGTGACAGTGAATTCACAGCGTCACTGTCACCGAGCTCTTCAGCAATGTCCCTGCTGGTGTCACCCTGCAAGATCTAAACTCTGATCCCTCACACTTTGCACGGGAATCTCTCCAAACCCCTCGTGCCAGAGCTGCACTTTTGCCCGCATTAAGCGTCGCCCTTTTGATGCTCGGGGGCAGCAGCAAACGCCATTAGAGGGGCCTCGTGTGGGCCTCGGGTCACCTTTATCCCTTTGCCAAGCACTGGAGTGAGGATTAATCCATGGAGTAATTGCAGAGCTCTCCAATCTGCCCCGGCCAGCCTCTCTCGTGGCTCCGTCCCCTCAGCGCTGCTGCCAACTCCGTGTCACAAAGGAAAAGCCATTAGCGAGCAATTACATTTCAGCAGGATTTCCCAGCCTAATGAGGATCGCCAATTCAAGAGGAGCTGCTGCAAGGCTGAAGGAATAATGAGAGAAAGGGGATGGGAGTTGCTGTAATCCCGACAGAATGAGAAACAACCATGAAGGGAAAGAAAACCATCTGCTGGAACTGTGCTGGGGCCACAGCCAGATGTGGGTGTTTGTCACAGCACTTCCAAAGCATCCCTGGCTGAGCCAACAGCAGCACGTCACAGTTAATTCCATTTGGGGGAAAAACTCCTCATTATCGACAACAGGTCACTGTTAAGTACCTTTGGGTGACCCACCAGCTCCTGGCATTCTCTGTGCCATAAAAACATCCTGTGCCATAAAAACACCCTGTGCCATAAAAACACCAATGCTTCCTGGAAATCAGAACTTCCTAGAAATCAAATTTAGCCAAACAGTTTACTTTTTGTTTAGCCTAGGAGCTCAACTCAGCTTAGGGAATCTTTCTTTACAGTAGCAAAAATGCAAGTGGAAAAAACACACGTGTATAAATGCTGCCTTCTATTTGATGGGAAAGTGCAGTTCCAGAGTCTGCCATTCCATAGAATCATGGAACCACTAGGGTTGAAAAAGAACCTTTCAGATCATCAAATCCAAGCACCAACCCAGCACCACCAGATATCCTGGAAAAATACTTGCTGGCATGGTCCTCCCTTGAGTGTGGCGGGATGCATCCTCCCTGGATGGAGAAATTCCCCCGTACACTTACCTGTGAGGGTAAGACTTGTCTGAAACTGTGAGAATTCCATAAAAACCAGCCCAAAGTCTGCGTGTGCCGGGGCAGGAGTCCCTTCCTGTGGCATCCCCTCCTTCTCCTGGGATTGTGGCAGAGCCACCAGGGCTTCCTTAGATCTGTCTCTACCAGACCATCTTTTCTTGCTAATTACAACTTTTCCTACTGCTTTGGGAAGCATCCAGCTGGCTGAGCATGGCTTGGGATCTTTCAGCCACTGTGGTGAAAGATGAGGTTAGGTAGAGACTTGTCCACGTGATGGAATTCCAGCAGTGGACCAGCAACCTCAGTTTAATCTTCGTTTAATCCAGAAAAACACTTTTGACATAAATCAAAGGCTTTGGGGTCAAGGACTAATAAAGCAAGAAAGTTAAAGACATCAAAACATTATTTCCCTTTAAAAGAGCACTGAAAAAAATCAAGGCTTTATTTGAATAAATGTTACACAACATTCTTTATCATTTTTACTTCTCAGCAAACCTTAAAGGGTGAATCAGATTTTCCTCATTCAAGTCTACAAAATGAAAGAGGCATAGTGACCATTCAATATACAGACAAGAAGGTAGCACGGAGCAAAGCTTAAATATTAAGCAACTAAAGCAAAAAAGTGAAAAGCAATACATTACTGTCACTCTCTCTCATTAGAATATCCCTGACAATTTCATTTCCAAATGAAAATGTGGTTTCCAACGCAATGCTGGGAAAAGCAAGGCAGACATGAGCTCCCTTGGATGCTATTTGCTCTATACCCATATTCTCCAGTGCACACCTGCATCCCTTGGGTTAATCCCTCCTGCTTCAGCTGCTGTGCTCAGGGAAGGGAGGGGAGGGGAGGGGAGGAGAGCCCTGGGGGATCCGGGGGCACAGCCAGGCACTACCGGCTTCCAAAACTACAGCAGGCACTCCTCAATCCCATGTGCAACAACCCTGCCACCACAGTCCTGGGCCTTTTTCCTGAGCAGAAACTGGTTTGTGCCATGTGGTTTGGTGGCTTTTCTGTTTGGTTTTTTTTTTAGGGGGGTGGGGGAAAATGTACCTGATTAGGCCAAGCCCCCATCCATTGTCAATCCAAGCGGAGGTGAAAGGCTGGCACGGGCCTGGCACCAAGTCACCCCTGTCCTCATTCACATGTCTCAGTCTTTCAGTTCTAGTCACATCCCAGGCCTTGAGCAGGACCAGACTGCTGGGCCTCTTCCACTGGTGAAAAGGAAAAGCACTGTAGAACAAATATTCATCCAAATTCTAAAAAAACCCCTTGGTACTTTATGATGAAATCATTACGGCAAACGGTACTATTTGAATGCACTGCACAGCATTGTACAGCCTGTTTTTAAAAAGTAGGTAGTGAATATTCAATTTCTGCATTTATAAATAAAGAATTTAGCTCTGAAAAGCAGACACTGAACCAGCACAAAGCACGAGCTGCCACACACTCAGTGTGTGAATCCCTGATGGGCCTGGCTGGGGTTGGGGGGGCCTGTCCCAGCCTGTCACTTCCCCCTCTCCGATTGTTTAACAAGTATAAACCTGTTGCCAATGACAGAGTTTTCCTAACTTCAAATTTTATGTGGTTCATTCAGGCTCCAGACACAAGGAAATTGTTTTTGTGCTGACCCAGAGGCCCCTTGGAAAAGTCCCTCTGGTTTTAAACGATCCAGACAAAGACATTCTATTTTCTCCAATTCAATCAGGATATCAGTAAGGAGGAAAAGAGTTTCCTACAAGTCCTTTCATCTCTATAGAAACAGAAATTTGACTTTTAGTAGATTATGTGCACATTTTCATCTCTTCAAAACAAATATTTATTTTCCCAGGTTACACAATAAATCCTCTGCTAAGAACTTTAAAGAAATGGTTCTGCTGAGACAGTGTGCACACAATGGAAATAATTAGTGACAAATAAATTAATATTTAATAACTCAAGATTTCAGCAGCGTGTCCAGCATTCCCAAGCTCCACCGAAGTCAGTCTTACCCAAGACCTTTGTGGGAGGGGAATAAAATGGATAAAACCCAGTGAGTTTCTTTTTTTTTTTTTTTTTGATTTACAGCTTTTCAAAGAAGTCAACGCAACTCAGATTAACAACCATCAGAAACTCTAATAAAACCTTTGCTCTCTACTAGTTACCTATCTGAAAAATATTTATGCCAAAAGGAAAAAATAACCCATGATTTGAAATAGAAATGCAATCCCATTGAATCACTCTCCATCCATGATTCCCATCCTGTTATAGGATTATAAGCAAAATGCTGCTCTCTGCCTTGTAGCCCCTCTCAAGGTTATTTCACAACCCTCAATTCCCTAAGTGTTACAATACCATAAATAAAATGCAACCATATTCACACAGAAGGAGCTTTCCCATAGAACAGAGATCCATGGAGTTTGTGGTCACTGTCCTTTCCATCACCTCTATGGGAAATGTTGGTCTCAGTAGCAGGACTGTTCATATTTCACAATACAACTGGGTTTGGACATGCTTTGATCACAGATCACAGCTCTGCTAACACCTGCACTAAATACTAACTAAGCCTCAGAGAATGGAAAATTGCAATGCTAAAGTCAAGAATTAAAAGAAAAGTTCAAAAGTTACAGTCAACTTCCCAGGCAAATTGGCTCCGTCACTGGCACCTCTCAAAACATACAAACGTGACTGTCACATTACAAAAACCCCAGTTATCTGCAGTGAGTCTTCATCCTAAGAATTCAAGTGGTTCCTTGCATGTAAGTGTCATAGAGTCTTTCGTAATTTCATGCGTCATTTATTGCAAAAGAGTTTTATAAAATATTTCCTAACATCTTTTGAAATTTTAAGGAAAATGTACATTAGGTACAGGTGCCCTAACGGTGCGAGGGGGAGCTTTAACATCTTTTACCCCCTTTCCCCTTCAAAAAAATGTTTACTACTTGGTGAAGATTTCAGAGGAAAAATAGGACAAGTCAGTCTCAGATTTCTCTCAGTCCTGATGAGCTGGTGCTCTTCGTGGCAGTGTAGTGAGGTTCCATAAAAACAGCGGGTCATTAGTGTCTCTGAGCTGAAAAGGGGAGAGAAAGGGAACATGGTTAAATGTCTTCCAGTACATATTGCAAAAGTAGGTAAAGCAAAAGCTGAGGTGGCCAGAAAAGTTACTGGCTCACCTGCTTTGTGCATCATGTGCAGAAGACAAAAAATAGATTGACATTATCACAAGACAGACACAAGTGAGCAAACTCCTCCGGGGGCTGGGGTTTGAGGAGGAGCCAGCAGAGCAATCTGTTACATCTCACCCCATTTCAGCATCCAGAGAGAACTCCAATTGTAAAGACATCTGAAGACAGCTCAGGAAGCAGGGAGATTAATTCACAAAATCTATACATTGACGGCAATTCACAACACAAAGCTCAATCTGACCCTGCAGTGCCCTTCCACACACGAGAGCCGAGTGCCTGAGGGAGCACTGAACTATCAGCCTGCTAATGGGGTTTCTTTCCCATGGCTGCCTGTGTTTTCCCATTTACTGCAGAGAACGGGAATAAATTATGATAAAGCAGACAGGAACAGCCCAGGGACTGAGCCCTGCACAAACCCTCACCAGTCAACCACCAGTTCTTACTGGGAGCAGGGGGAGGCCCTGGCACAGGGTGCCCAGAGAAGCTGTGGCTGCCCCAAGGCCAGGTTGGACAGGGCTTGGGACAAGCTGGGACAGTGGAAGGTGTCCTTGCTCATTGCAGGGGTGGCACTGGATGAGCTTTAAAGTCCCTCCCAACCCAAACCAGTCTGGGATTCTGGGATTCCATGGAGACTGTGCTCCTCAGATCCAGTGACTGAAAACCTGACCACGTGTGTCAGCTCAGTGTCTGTGTCCCTGAACCCCCTGACCTTCCTGAGGGCAGCCCATTGCCTGTCCATCACTCATTCCAGGGGTCACTCACTCCATGTGGGATCCATGGTTTGTGGGACAGTGACAGCTCAGCCTGGCTGAGGGCACAGCTCTCCAGGGATCTCCAGTGAGCTCCCAGGCTGGACTCTGCTTCAGAGCAGCTCCATTCAACTGCAGGAGGCAGAATCACACAGAATCCCAGGATCACCCAGATCCCAGATTGGGAAAAACCCTCCCGGTCCACAGAGTCCCAGCTGTGCCCATCCACACCTTGTCCCCAGCCCAGAGCACTCAGTGCCACCTCCAGGGATGGGCACTCCAAACCTCCCTGGGCACTTCCAATCCCTGTGCACCCTTTCCATGGGGAAATTCCTGCTGCTGTCCAAGCTGAGCCTCCCCTGGCCCAGCCTGAGGCCGTTCCCTCTCCTCCTGTCCCTGTTCCCTGGGGGCACAGCCCGACCCCCCCGGCTGTCCCCTCCTGTCAGGGACTTGTGCAGAGCCACAAGATCCCCCCTGAGCCTCCTTTTCTCCAGGCTGAGCCCCTTTCCAGCTCCCTCAGCCTCTCCTGGGGCTTCAGTCCTTCCCTAAGGAGCCATCCTAAGGTAAAAGCGTGTGTCAGGACGGGCACTGACAGGGCTCAGGCCTTTCCTGCCTGTCCCACTGAACTCAGCTCACACAGCCTTTTCCTGGCAGCCAGAACTGCCACGGAGATTCTGATTTTTCAATGGGAACATTTTCTCAATCCCTTTATTCACTGCTGTCCAAAGAGAATCGCTGCCTTTGAAAGTCCTGGCTTTTCTCTCTAAAGGAAAAGCAGAAGGACACCAGGCAGCCATGGAGGGGGAGAAAATACACCCCAGAAGGACAAGGGAAGCAAAAATAACAGCACATCCCATCAGGGATTAAACGTCAAGGCCAGGAGCCCAAATTTAAATAGTTACAGTAACATTTCTGCACCTTCCTGGGGGATAATGCAGTGTCTGTGTAAAACTATGGAACAGAAGGCACAAAACTCCCATTTTCCTGCTACAGATTCCATTTGTAGCCAGTGGAGAAGAGGGAAGCCAGGCTGCTCTTCCAGATGCTGAACTACTAAAAGCAAGAACTGTTTCCTTCTTTTACAGCTTCCAGCAGCAGGACCTCAGCCACCAGCAAAACAAAGAGCAGCAACACATTCTTCCCTTTGTGTGCCTAATTCCCTGAAATACATGACACAATATCAAGAATTCCTAAAACATGATCCAACCCAGTTTTTTTCATATAAATGTATCAGAAGAGATTATTCCTAAATCCCTCAACACTTGAAATACCTCAAGGAGAGACTTTTTTTTTTTTTTTTTTTTTTTTTTTAATTAACTAAACTTCTAACTAAACTGACTGCAATTTTGTATAAAATCGTTTTTGTGGCTTTAGTTCCTTTTCACCAGAGCTACTAATACCCAGACTGGGACCACGTGCTTTAAAATCCTGAAGCACTGCAGAGATACAATTAAATCCCAGCATTTTCTAAAGCCAAACAAAAATCTTACACATTACTAAATAAAAATGATGCTAAATTAGCATTTAAGCAAATATTTGCTTGCAATTGTATCTGCTTGTTTTGCTGACAAAGCAAGATCCCATCTCCCCTTTTATGCACCTGTTAAAGGACAGCAAGGACAATTCTGCCACCTGAATTTGCTGTGATTCTGTCACAGAATCTCAGTGCTGGGAACAAGCACTTGCCTCCCAAAGCAGATTCCCAGCACATGCCTGGCATGTAGGAGAATATTCCTTATCCATATTTGACATCCAAAACATCTGTAAACAAACATGAAAACTGACCTAGATGTGCTTTTTTCCTGAAGAACAACCTGATTTCAAGTTGCTGTTACAAAAATGGCATCACCAAGCAAGAGACTGCACACAGACGCCCCTGGCAGAAGGGGCAGTGCAGGATTCCTCCGATCAAACCTGGATTCCTCCAAGTGTGATTCCTGCAGGATGTGACCAGGACACAGAGGGCAGAATCCTCTGTCACAGACACATTTTTACAAATATTCTGGTTTTCCAAAATCAGCCTTGCTAATGACAAAGTGACAACACAGATCCATCAGCTGTCCTCTCCTGCTCCTGGCTGCTCTGAGCCCAGGAGCTCAGGCTGATCCATTGGTTTTCAAAGCCTTCCATTACACAAACAGCACCCAGGGTTTCACTGTCACAAATTCAATCAATATTGCACTGCTTGATTTCAACTCTCTGCTTCAGTTTAAGTATTATTTCCTGACCCAGCTGCAACTCAACAGAGCTTCCCCAGTGCCTCTGCCCCTGTCCCACAGGGATTCACACACCTGGAATATCCTCAGTTCCCACAGTCCCCCCTTCCTCCTCTGCACTGAAGGATGAAATCACTGGCATAGAAACAGAATGACAGCTGTGCACAATGTGCCTGTTCCTGATTTGGGAAATGACTTGTCAAACACAGCCCAGATAAACCCCACAGATCCATTCCTTCTCACACTGAAGGAGCAAAGCCCAGATCAAACTTGCTCCAGGGGATTCTGATTTGTTCCCTGAGCCAATTCCTACCTGCAGGCTGCTAAGTTCTCCCCTCAGGCCATGGGCAGGCAGAAAGAGGAGGTCAAAGATGGTACATCCCATGGCACAAGCACAGGGAGTCACCCTTTCCAGGTTATTCCACGTTTGTTTTTTTTTTTTCCTTTTGCTCCCATGTGTCTCCCTCTTGGATGTGCAAGCTGGCTCAGGTTTTCTGGAGCATGAAAGCCCTGGTCTGTCAGCACCACCCACTTCCCACCTCCTGCCAGGAACACAAATTGTCTTTTCCTGGGGAAAACATGGAGCTGTGGATCACTCAGTGCTTGGTGCTGCTCCAGGGAGTTTCCCAAACTGCCCCACATGGGAGAAACAGCAAAGCTGTGCAGGGAAAAAGCACGATGGCAAAGCAGTCACCAACTCCCTGGCACCACAGCCCTGCAGCTCTGCCTTGTGCTCACACAAGGGTGCTTGTGTCACTGTTAAATTTAAGAAAAAAAAAATCATTAATTAATTTAAACGACAGTCTGGATTGTATCCACATCCCAGGTAATATAGAAGATTGAAATGTATGAGTAAATCATAAGGAATCATAAGCTGCTATTAGGATCCAACAATTAAACCCCAACCATTTAAACTAAAATCCAAAGGTGTCACAGAGAGCAGCAGCTGGGGGGTTAAATGTTGCCTGGGAACTGCCACTGTCACTGCAACACAGGTTCTTTCCATCAGGGATTAAGGATAATTTGATGCTGGATACTCCCATCCCCATCTCTCAAACCTGAGCTAATGGATCTTCAGTCAGCTGGCAGCTCCACAAGTTTTCAGTGTTAAATGTGGGTGATGCCTGATCACTCCACAGTCAGAAGCTTTGTTAATTATGGAAAAAAATCCCTTTCTAAACAGTCCTAGTCATTTTACCCAATGGATTATGCCACCACACGCTGCCATCCATCCCTTTAGGCTCGAGCTCACCGCACTTCCCTCCCAGCTCAGTCTTTAGCTCCAGATCAGTGAGGGACCTCCTGCACTGCCTGAATTTTCTAATTGGAACACAATTATAAAGCAAAAGATGGACTGAAATAGCCTTTCCCTGATTATCAGTCTGCTCCTTTCCACAGCTCCTCAGGCAAGAAAGCTGCTCTGTTTTCTCACTGGACTTCACAGAACAGGCAGAAGGACAGATGATGATGCTGAGAATGAGCTACTGACATTTCTTTTCCAAAATTCACATTCCTATTCTACTCTGACAGTTTTAGCAGACACGAAAGAAAATCGGGACTTACGAATGTTAAAAGAACCAGGCCAATGGCAATGCAAAAAGCAACTCTTACCCTTCCTCACTCCTGCTACTCTTAACCACAGTTAGAAACTATGTTTTAAAAACCTAAATGGTATTTTACACCATGCTGAAAAAAACTCTTTTCAGCCTTACAGAGACCTAAATTACCGCAGGAACCCCACCCCAGGGTAGTTCTGTAGCTTCCAAACTAAACACAGCAGTGACTGAAAGAGAAACCAGATCATCAGCGATGATTATCTCAGTGAAGTGTTGACACAAAGTTACACCTCTAATTAGAACAGCAACAAATACCTGTTCAATTTCCTGCATGACTCCACTTCAGACACACACATGCATTTCCCTTTCCCTCCAGCTTTGCTCCTGTAGCCTCGCACCTTCCAACACCTCTGGAGTAAAAGATCTAAGTTTTGGAATAACTGCTCTCTCTCCCAAGGCATTTTAACTGAAGCTGAAGATCTTCAGAAGAACAGAACACCTGTACCAGAAACACATCGTGCCCTGTCCCATTCTCCCCTAAACTGGCAGGCCAAAAATATCCAACAGCCACACCAAGGCATTTCATTAACTAAAAAAGGCATCATTTGCAATTTATCCTCCATTAAACAGATGGGAAAACATTAGGCACTCTCTCTGCTTCTGTTTGCCTTCTGAAGGCAGAGTCACGGCAGGATTTAGCTTGGAAAAGACCTCCAAGCTCACCAAGTCCATTCTGTGCCCGATGCCCACCTTGTCCTCAGCTCAGAGCACCGAGTGCCACATCCAGGAATTCCTTGGATGGTGACCCCAAACCTCCCTGGGCAGTTTCAATGCCTGAGCACTCTTTCCATGGGGAAATTCTTCCTGATACCCCACCTGAACCCCCCCTGAGGCTGTTGGTATCCTATCCTAGCACAGGGGAATGAGGGAGCAATGGATAAATCATGGATAAGCCATGGGAAGTGCCATTGCCTTGGAGCTGTGGCACTGCTGGGAGCACAGGCACAGCAAAGTTTAGATAAACCAGCCCCCAGCCTTGTCCCAGCCTTCAAGGCTCTCCCTCAGCCCAGCCCCTGGAAACTGCTGCATCCACAGGAGCAGCTCCTTGGGAGTTAAAAGGAAAACCAGGGATGAGCACAAAGAGGAGATTTCCAACTTACTGTAACATGGTGCTACAAAAAGTTAATTGAACAAAACAAATCGCTTGTTTTGAGGTTGTTCAGTCTGCAGTGCTACAGCACATTCACTATGAAACTGAGGAAAGATGTAAAACTCATCAGCTGCAAATCAAAAGTGACTTTAAATCCTTCCATAAACAGTTCTTTTGAACACAAAATCACCCAAAGAAAGCCCTCCCATACCTTTTGCTCCCCCAGTGAACACCTGAGCAAACTCAGCCTATGTAAGCTGCAGTGCTATTCTAATTTTATATAAATTCAGAGAACAAAGCTTCCAGGTCTTCTAAAGAAAAAATAACAATGTCAATATTGATTTTGCCACTACTTGGCTTAGAACAATTAACTTAAAACCAGTTCATTTGAGCTTCTAAACCTCAAGGAAGTGGTGTAGACATTTGACACACCTCACATGGGTTCCTGACTCCAAAAAGTAGTTTGCTTTAATAACAAAATACAGCTTATTTACTTAAAGAAACTGTTTCTGTTTGCAGGAGAGAATACAGAGAAGTGAAACAGAGTTTTTTCCGATTTTTTTTTCTTTTTTTTTTTTTTTACAAAATTTATTGTGTGTTTATCACATTCAAAAAGCATTGATCACTTGGGGCTTTTTGGGAACCGTTAGAATGTCAAGGTAAAGCTGGTGTATTTGGAAGCTTAATTAGCAATTAATGACTGTCAGCTTGAGGAAAACTTGAACAGCCATGGGTCTGACACTTTAGACTTCCAATAGTTCTGTGGGTACAACAAAATAATTCAAAAAGATAAAAAGAAACTGAATGCTTTGGCAAGACCAGACAGTATCATGAACATATGAAATTAAATCTTAAAAATATTTTCAGGGTTCGATGATTAAGTCCTTGCCCCCATTTTCATGTCTGTTTAATTTCAGTCTGAGCTTAAATTTTTACATCTCTCACGATTGCCTATGTGGGCAAAGCAGGCTGAAAACTGCTTTGGGATGAGCACCAGGAGACTCTTCACAAGGCTGAAGCAGGAATGGGTTGGAGGACACAGGAATTCACATGGTCAGATAAGGACCAAAACCCACAGAAAAAAAAGTCGAGTGCATTGCATGACAATGCACCAATAGTGAGCAAAAACCATGCAAGAAAAGCTGGGATGGCAGTGGAGAGCAGCTCTGACTGGCTCTGAGATGGAAACTGAAAACATTCCCCACTGTACAAGTGACATTATCCACGGTCTCTACTCAAATATATGGCCCAAAAGCTAATTTAGGCAGAAATTTAATCAACTTTCCAGAAAGCCCTCTACAGAGCTGGTTCTGAAACAAAAGGGACAGAGAATTGATAATCTCCAAATTAAGACTGAAGTATACCAACAGTATTTACATCAAGCACTTCATCTTAAAGAATGCATGAAAAAGGACAATTTACTTTTTAAGGGTGTCCTCTAAATCCGGCAGATAAAATACTCTGACATCCTGGATTTGTTTCAAAGCTTTTTGAGAAACACACACAAATAATTCAGATTTAGTCAATTTTATTTACAGTTTGTTTTTTTACATTTCAGAGCATTACACAGTTACATATCTCATTTTTCTGACCTGCAAACAGATACCTTAAACGGAAATATTTAAAAAAAAAAAAAAAAGAAAAAAAAAAGAAAAAAAAAGTTAGATACATCCAAAATGCAACAATTACACATCTGACAATTCACAAAGTGTAATTTACTAGGACGTATCCTAAGAATTTAGGAACAACCAGTCAGGAGAAAATCTGACCAATTTCAGCAATTGATTATTTACACATTCAAAACAAAGCCTCTCTTAAGCTAAACCTCCAGGCAAACGGCCTGAAAGATTTCTTCAGGAAGAAAGACCAGAACGATTCACACCTATGCAGCATTAACAGCCCTTGATCCCAAACACTGAGGCCTCCTCAGCTTTGTCTTAGAGCTACAGGCATCCCTCGACTTCTCCGACCCTGAAGTGATTTACTTGTGCCCCCATGTGCATAGAAAGGTTGAGTGTTTAAGTGGTCACTACGATAAAACCCCATTTAATCTGGTCTTTAAGTCACTCAAATTTTTCTTCCTTACAACACGGAGCTCGTCTCCAATGCCATTAAAACCGGCCTGCACCGCCCACAGAGGGGGGCTTGGACCCACCTGGGCCTGGCCACACTAAATTCATTACAGACTGGTTAAAAATCATCTTTAAAGACCATTTAGACAAGGCTTACATTTCTACACTTCCCTGATGGGCCACCTAAGAAAACAAAAAACAGTCACAGCTACTACTTTCATCCCTCGTGTCAACTCTTGGCCACACAGAACTAGTTATATACTGGGTAGAAACTACTAAAAAATTCCCTGCAAATCAGCTGCCTTCCAGCTGAGGCTATGGCTCCTATGCATCGGGTGGTTGAAGAGGTTTGGTTTGTTTTGTTTTGTTTTTTTTAATTAATCTCTTTAAAAAAAACTCTCACTTGAAAAATACCGCAGTCCTGACTTTCCAGCTAATTTTGATTGCGTGTTCAATTGGTCTGAACCGTCACGAACCGCTACGCACGGCACGAGCCTCGTGTAAAAAGAGCAGTCAACCGAGTGCAACTTCTGACTTTGCCACGTCCTTCCTGGCAGTTCTCCCTAACCTGGCTACGGATTTGGTGGAGCCTCCAGGTTTCTTGCCTACCTTACTCTCCACGTTCACGTCTCAAACTGCGTCAGCAGGGCCCGCACCTCGGGCGTGAGCTGCTTGGCAGCCTTGGCTGCCTCAGTGACGGCCTTGCGGTACAGACCCTTTCTCTTCTTATTAAAGCGCAACTGGAAGCTTTCTAAAAAGGGGGAGAGCTGTGCAAGAGCAAGGAAAGACGTGGTGGTGGAGCCAAACCATGAGATACGAGCCTCCTGGCGCACCAGCAGCCCGGTATCCTTGCGGCTCACAGTTATGGTAAGGATACGGGCCGGCCACCAAGGGAAGCCATAAATCTTGGCCCAAACAATGTCCCCTACACATACGGTCCTGCCATCTGGTGTGACACATTTAGAGACGTTTTTGGAAAAGACTTCTGTTTTCAAGGAATTACTGAGCTTTTTCTCTTCCTTTGAAGAAGAGGAGGAGGAGGAGGAGGAGGAGGAAGGTGCATGCATGCTGCCTGGAGGAAAATCAAAGCTTTCAGTAGAGCTACACTCAGAGTTGGTGGATTTCAAATCATCTGTGCTATCACTACTACAAACTGATGCACTGGAAGAGTCAGATTTCTTTTGATTAAGGGTCATGTAAACCGTTATATTGCTTTTGCTGCCTCTCTTGCCCAGTGTCTGCTGTTCATCCTGATCAACAGTTACATGCACTTCACTCGTGTCCTGAACCTCACTGCTGGCCTCTTCGGGGCCTTCTGAGGGGCTCTGGGTTTCTGAAGGGGCCTCACCTGCTGAGCGGGTGGAGGAGCAGCGAGACTGGGGCTTAGTTGCCATCTTGCCACTCCGTATTTTCTCAAGTCCTGTCTTGAGGGAAGAGTCATTCTCTTCGTTGCGATACCGCTGGGGCTTTAGGCGCAATCGGGGCGGGAGGGACCCTGAGCTGGTGTTTTGAAGACGCCGTGTGAAGTGGACCTTTGAATGTGCATTTTTGGAAGAGGAGGTTGCACTCTGCTTCTTTTGTGCCTTTTCTTTGGCCATTTTCAAGACTTCCCGAGCTTTCGCATGATCCATGTTTTTGCTCTGGAGAACTTTTTTTGTGTTTAACTGCGCTTTTGAAGTATTTGCTTGTGCGGAAACTTTAACCACTCTGCTTCTGCTGTGGGCAATGTTTGAAACCTTGACCACAGCGTTCCTTTTCTGGCTTTCGTTTTGGCTTTTCCCATCCACCTTATGGTCAGTCTTAAGTTTTTTATTCACAGTAGTCACGCTCTCGTTTCTTCTCTTTTTACTATCCTCGTATTTGGAAGAGTCACTTGCATTGCCACCTTTCTTGATCTCCTTTTTCTCTGCCACCACGCTGTTTTTGCACTTGTCACACAGCACCTGCCGGGGCCGTAATTTGATGGCGTTCATGATGGAGGTGGGTTCCTCCCTGTACATTTTCCGCTTGGGCCGCTTGATTTTCCGGGGTGGAGGCTGAGGTATTGACTGGTTATAGGTGTCCCTGATAAACAAAGGAGGAGGGTATGGTGCTCCCTCGTGAAACAGAGGAGGTGGTTTAGAAGTCCAAAGGCTTTTAGCTATGCTGGGCTCTGATGGCTGCGTGAGGGAGGAGTCATCAGGGACTGCAGCATCGGCCTCGCACTTCACCTGCGCCTCCTCTTGGAATGGTTTGCTTTGGAGCTGCATGGCTTCAGGTTTGTCCTTGTACTCCCTTTTAGGAAATATGGTCACAGGGATTCCATGGGGGCCAAACCTTAAAGAGAAAGGAAAAAAAAAAATCAACATTTTGAGGGAATTTTTGCAGCGTTTATCACAAAGTATTTAAAAACCACGAATCCCAGAGAAATTAAAGCTTCATAACCAGCCTTATGGGAAGCTTTGAAAATGCAAGACACCAAAATAAAGTCAGTAGAGAAAAAAAAAATACACAACTTCACTGATTATCAGTTTCCCTCATATCAACAAGACCTCCTGAAAATGTAACAAAAACATCCCCGAGACAGCAGCAAAAGAATTAACTTTATGCTTCTGCAAAACGCTTATAAACATCCCAACTCACCCCAACAACTCCCAGTCTACCCAAGCTCATTTTCCATGCTAAGCCAACTTCATGCAAAGACATCTTCAGGAACTTTCCTTCCATTTTTAGCACAGCAGAGAAGGATGAAAGATCCAGATTTAACAGAGACAAATCTGGGCTGCCTAAATCCTTGCAGTGAACAGGGAGTGCCACCACCCTCCATCCACAAAAGCTCAGCACCCGATGCTTCATAGCCCAAAACTCTCCAGCCCAGTCTGAATTTCTCCCAGTAAAACTCCCCTTATTTCAACTCAGTACAAACTATTCCCCACTGTTCCAGAAGCAAACAAGATTTAAACCTTTCCCTCCCTTTCTCCAGACTGGAATTGCTCTAGATCAGGACAAGGGAGTAATTCCCCAAAATCTGTCCTCAGATTTGTGCTGCACAGTGGCTGCTAAACAGCAGCAACCCCTCAGCTGATTAAACTGAAGTTTATTTACTTTTTTTCTGTAAGTGCCTACATTTTATTTCCTCAAAACTGGATTTGAAATAAAAGTCATCATGTGTTAGAAGGTTCTTTACAGTGTCCCCAACAAAAGCCTTTGCTTGTTTGTCCTTTTGCTTATCACAAGCTTCTTTCTACATCTCAGTTGTAATTGAAGCAAACGACCCACCCAAGATTAAATTATCCACCCAGTTTGCATTTCAGCAGCTTGTCCAGACATTTTTCCAGCCTATGGTCTGGCATTAAACCACAAGGGACTTGCTCATAACTAAGTTTTACATTCCCTAAAGTCCCACAAGTCCATCAAGGGTAAAGAAGTTGTTTTTCCACAAATACTTTTCCCTCCACAAAGGATCGTAAGCAAGTCACTCAGTTCCAAGTAGGGCTTTAAAAGAAACTACCGGCTGACAGTAATTGAATTAGCAATATTTTCAGTGTTATTTGCATCAAGACCTTCAGCTTCTAAAAGAAACTAAGATCCAGATCCTATCACTCACCACCTGATAAAGATTAGAGGATTTGGTTAAAAAGTTCATCTATGGTAAGAGCTGAAAACAGGACAGGGCAAGATCTCTGCTGTGCAAATTCCAACCCCAAAGAGCACCACAGCAGAACTAGAGAGGAGTGGGATATGAAACCCCACACAGACAAACATCCCTCCCATCCCTCCCAACTGCTCTCAGTGCCTCAGGAACTGCATTTCCAGCCCTCACAGGCCTTTCCCAGAGCCAAGCCCTTCTCCCAGAAGGCATTTCTGTGATTCTGTGATTTTGTGTCAGGAAATTAAGCATAATTAGCTGTCACTAGGAAGAGGTGGATGAAGAGGACTGCAAGGGTTTCCAGAAGGATCCCATTTAAGTATTTCATCTCTCTTTTCCCAGGTTTTCATTCTATTGCCTCACCAGCAAAGTGTGCACGATTTGCACTCCAGAGGCACAAAGAAGCTGATGGAAAGCTCAGCACATGCCTGATACCACGAAATCAAAGATTCATTCTGCACCTTCCACTCTCCTTTCCTTCAAGCACAAAACACAGGCCAGAACTGAAGAATAGGAAGCCACAAAGGGTAATTTTTATGCAAGACGCAAAATCTGCTTTAGTAAGACACAAAACCAATCCAGAGTGAAGCCCTGAAGTCAGAGAATCCCTTATGAAAGGTATTGCTTAAAAAACAGACTCTCCCACTCCTGTCCACCTAGAAATTAATGAGCTGGGGAAGTAAAGAACATCCATGGATATTGTGCCAATTATGTACAGCACTATTCTGTAAACGATGTGTTAATACAAAACATACAATTAGTCAAAACAATCCACCTGCAGGACAAAACATAATCGGTAAGCCAATAAACTGATCACAGTGTATCCTGTCTTCTCTTGGCCTCATCCAAGAGCAGACTGTGTTTAGGTTTCGATTATCTCTGTTTCCTCCCTGCCTAATCAAGTTCTCCAGCAACTTGGAAGAATGACACGAAAACAAAGAAGAGAAAACAATGGCTGAAAAACTTGCAAATGAAACAGTAAAGGTTACAGAAAAGAATAAAGACAAATAACAAGACAAGAAAACAGGGATTTATTTTTCCTAAGAGAAGCAGCAGAATGAAGATTTGAGCTTAAACCTCTTCAGGACAAGGCATGACACCAGCACCTAATTAGTTCTGCAGCGAGCACAAGTGTTTATTGCATGTACCAGAATTACAAGCCCTATTTTCACACACCTGCTTGGTGGACCTTGAAGATAAATACTTCTCGTACAACCACAGTAATTTTTGTCACACCAACTGCAAGGCTGAACTAGTTGGTTGTGTTAGTAGTTAGACAGAAAAGCTGCAAAAGCCTCTGGTTCATCACAGAGATGAAGGAGGACTAAAAGGCAACTATAGAAAACAAAACTAAAAAACTCCAAGGCACACAGCTCAGTATCGTGTCATTTACTGATCCCCAGTCAGTCACTGCCTGGCACCAGATCAGCTCTGAAGAGAAACCATTCCAGTTCTCCCAACACACTCCTTTCCTCACACATTGCATGGTTAACTTCTACAAGGAATTGCCTTGTCTTTATTCCAACAACAAAAGAATTTCTTTTAACGTACTGATCCCAAAAATCACCTTACCTCACACAAGATTTCCACAACAGGGTTTTCTGGATGAAAGTAAAGACATACTGCAACTACTGTTGGCTTAAAATGAAAATCCCCTGGGTGCCCAAGCTCCAGCTGCTCCCTGCCCAGCCCACTCCTGACTCGTGTAACACTTCTACCTCAGCCCATCACACTCCAAGGAATGGCAAGATTCACTGCCAGGGGATCCGAAAGTGAAGTGCTAGAAAACCCACACTCAGAAATAGGGATTTCAGCCTCAATCCAAGGCCGTGCTGGGAAGCAGGGCCCTGCTGCTTCCCACCTATGGAAATCAGAGCCAGTTTTCCATGGGGCCAGTTCCCCTCCTGCAAAGGTGTCCCAGCTCTTATTTGCCTTGAAAATGCATCTCTAAGAGAGGGTGGCTGTGATGTTGTATAAAAGTCATTTCTCAGAGGTTTTTCAAGCAACCAGGGCAATCAGCAGGATCTGATGGCACTTCTGCTGTAGATGCCACTGCAAAGAACATTTTCACTGGAGACAGAAATAGCAACAGGGTACCAGGACCTGTACTGAACTAAGAGCCTGATCAATCCTGGCAGTGCAATGATATTTACACTGAGAGGAGCTTTCAATTGACCAGGGCATGCAGAGACAGAAATAAGGTAAAAACAGGGTAAAAGAGAGGCCTCATTTCCACTTTGCCAGCTGCAAGTTAATTAATAGGCAGCCATGGCATCCATTGGGTACCAAACCCAAAACTCTGTCATTTAAAGCCAGAGAGTTTTGTATTACAGACATACAAACTTAAGTACTTAAGGAAAGTAAAGCCACTTTTTTTTCAAATCTAAATCCTGCAGCAGAATTGCTACAATGAATGCATATTACTGTTCAATTTATATGCAAACCAGAACAGTTAAAGAGAATTTTTTCAGAAAAAACCCATGAGAGATAAAGAGCAAATCCCATTTTAACTCATGACTGTATGTACATAAACAAAGTGCATAAACAACAACATCCCTGGGGCAAGGTGGTTTACATTAGTACCTGAAGTTTTAAGTTCTCATCTTTAGCCTCCAATGTCTGACTTCTCTGCTAAAGGGGAGAGAAATGAAAAACCCCCTGTTCTGCCAAAGGACTGAAGCCACTGAGCAGGTTCAGAACTATTTCCCATTTGTCTTTGGACACATTGAACTGACATCAACAAAGCAGAGAAACTCGGGTTAAAGTGTTAACTCTGTGGTAAATGACCAAAACCCATCTTCACCACCAAGGCAGTGCAGAAATCTCTTGTTATCTTTTCTGCTCTTGTACCCAAGATCATCCTTGGTGTTCTGCAAAAGCCAGGACAAGCAACAACTGAAGCCCTTTTTGTTGCATGGATGGAAGTTCCAGGAGTGTAATAATATGCTGAAAGAGCTATGGATATGTATTTCATGCATCTAAACTGAGGATTTAAATCATAACATTCCATGTAATACACAGTTAGATCATAGCTATTTGAACACAAAGTTTTGCAGAATTCCTCAAAATAACCTGCATTGAAAACATAGATTATGCAACAACCTATTTTTAATGAAGGATTTACTTGGTGTGATAAAGCACAAGATGGAATATCTTGCTTTAAGTGCAAGCACCTTCCCGAAAAAAAGCATTCCCAGAAGGCAAACCATCAGCTCCGTGGTTTATTCACCTCCTGAGCAATGTAACACCAGGCTAAAGAGCCCAGAAAATGCACATTTCACTGAGAGCTCTGAAGGCAAGGCAAAGGACTGCAGCATGAATGACTCTTTGGAACAGCACAACATAAAGAAAAGACAGGATGCTTTGAGTTTAGGCTTTCCATTAACTACCATAATCTTACTGGCACATCTATAAAGCTGAAGGTCTGTTTAAAGTGAATTATCTTTTAATTTTTACATCTGTTGCCATTATGAGCTGTCAGTAGCATTTTGAAGCAGACACTTTGCTGATACATTCGCTGTGATCTATTTTGAAGGATTACACCTTGAATAAACTCTTCAAGAACATCCATATGCCAGACTCAGGACGTGGGGAAGAGAATTATCCATTAAATAATGGATGAATTGAAGCATCAAGATGGCCAAGATTCACCACTCCCACAACAGAAAATAAACTGAATGCAGCCTGAAAATTTCACCCCTGCCCTGCCTCAACACCTTGAACCAAGCCAAGCAACCCCTGCAAAGCCAGGACAAGCCATGCTGCTGGAAAACAGAGAATTCCATAAGGAAGGACAGATAACCATCATCTGTCACACCCCAGACCAACAAAGAACAGCTGAAGACCACAGATTCCTTCAGGAAAGGAGAGTTTGAATCCCAATCCTGACCCCGATTCTAACCCTACCCTCTAAGTGAGGCTACATTAGACAGTTTCAATAAAACCTCTGTCAGACACAAGCAAAAAAATACCTGAATTACTTTCTTAACTACACTCATCACACCTGAGCTTCCCACATCCTGGGAATAATAAAAACATATGTCAAAAAGTGTTGGGGCTGCTCCTTAAAGGCCAGAATTTCACCAAGCTCCTCTGGGCTCCTGAGAAACTCCAAAGAGGGCAGGTGACACCTCCAAAGAGGTGTGGGGCCACCTTAGGAACTGAGTGCAAGGTTTAAAATAAAATAAACCAAAACACACAACCCTGAATCACAGACACCTCTTCACTGTTGGGAATGTGCATCACAGAACACCAGGCCCCCTATAAAAGCCAGTCCTTCCCCAGACAAGGATGAGCACATGCTGTCCCTGGTTATTAAATCAAAGAGCAGGGAGAAATGCATCACATTTTTTCAAGTGATGTTTCTGCTGTTTCCTTCTCACATAATTCTTTTGCGGTAGAAGCTGAATTAACAAACTGGGAAAAGCAGAGGGTTCGAGTCAGTGCTGTACCTGAAAACTGCTTCTGGGATTGTAAGAATTGCAAATTGCCTATAAAAGTTTATTTTCATCACGCAGCTCATGCACACCTTGGTGCAGGAAGTCCTTCCTTATTTCCCATAACAAAAGCCCAATAAAGATATAATTTCAAACATATGTCTACTAGGAACACACTGGACATCTCCTGGATGTCTAATTAAAGCTCTTAGGTCACAAAACAACTTTTTGCTCTTTCTCTCTCTCTCTCTCTCAAAAACTATTATGAACACACACAAGTCAGAAGGGAACTGGTTTAAAGAAGACAATACACATGTCCTTCATACCTGCAGGATTAGACGGAAAACTTCAGTTAAATGATAAAGCAATAAAAATGCCAAGTATTGACTGTTGGCAAAGCAACAGAACATAAATTTAATCCCCCCTCTTCCCCTAATCTTTTGGAAGGAAAAAAACCACGCAGAAATAATTATCCTTTCTCCAGAAGAACAAACTGAAACCACAACTTCTTAATCCTGTATTTTAAGATTTACAAATGCTACACTTCTCAGGTATTTCCCTCCCACCTACTTCCTCCTCCAGGTGCAGAGCAGGATTTACTCTGAGCCAGCAGGTGGGATGGACATCTCCTGTCCCCTGAGCAAGCAGGGAGGGAGCAGTGCCAGGGACAGGCAGCTCACAGGGACTTTAAACCCCACAGAACCAGGATGGGCTGGAAGGGACCTTAAATCCCACCCAGTGCCACCTCTGCCATGGCAGGGACACCTTCCACTGGCCCAGGTGGATCCAAACCCTGTCCAACCTGGCCTTTGCACTGCCAAGGACAGCCACAGCTGCTCTGGGCACCTGTGCCAGGACCTGCCCACCCTCCCAGGGAACAATTCCTGCCCAAAATCCCATCCATCCCTGCCCTCTGGCAGTGGGAAGCCATTCCCCTTGTCCTGTCCCTCCTGTTCCTGGTGAAGTTCCCTCTCCAGCCTCCCCATAGCCCCTTCAGATCCTGGAAGGTGCCGTGAGGTCTCCACACAACCTTCTCCTTCCCAGAATGAACATTCCCAGCTCATCTCCATAGGGAGGATGCTCCTTCCAGTCCCCTCAGCACCTTGGTGCCTCCTCTGGGCTCTCCCCAGCAGCTCCAGGTCCTTCTGTGCTGTGCCCCAGGGCTCCAGCAGCTCTGCAGGTGGGGTCTCACCTGAGCAGGGAAGGATCCCTGGGCTGTGGGATCAGCCCTGAGGACGTGGAGTTTTTCCCCAAGCATTTCTCCTCCCTGTGCCAGGGCTGCTGCATTCCCTGTCTCTCCCCTCAGGACTCCATCAAGCACATCCATCCCGAGGAACCCCCAGCAGAACCTCACCCTTGCAGCACTAAAGCACTTAAAAGGTGATGGCAGCAGCGCTAAGGAAGTTTAACAGTGGGAACACATCCTGAATTTGTGCAATGAGCCTTCAGAGCAACCAAAATGGGGACATGCTCCTCTCCAGATGAGGATTAACTGCAAAACAAATGGACTTGGCACTCAGGACATGTGGGTTCCTGTTTTCTGCTGATGTGCAAAACTTCCTGGGCAGAGGTACAGGGGACTGCCATTGGTACAGGCAGGGAAGTGCTTCCTTACCTCAAATAAATGTAGGAATAAAGCCCACTTGTGATATAAACTCCTAAAGGGGTATCCCATTTACAGGGGGTGGGAGAGGGAATCAGGTCCTTCATACAAATATCACTGACTTCATATCAAAGTCACCAAGAATAAAATGCAAAGTCAGGGCATCATCTCAACAATGGAAAAAGCAGTAAAATAAAACAGCCAAAAAACCTTTTAAAATCACAAACGTACGGGGATATTTCTGCTTTTCTTTCATTAAGAAGTTCAAGTAATTCAGAACACGACTTGAGAAGACAAAAAAGAATACAGTCAACAGGTTTTTAAAAGAGTCACTTAAACTTACTCTTCTTAGAACTATATGAAAGTAGCACCTTCACTGCTCTGGAGGGTGCAGAAGGGAAAGAGAAATTAAGATCCAAAAAGGAATAGGAATTATTTCCCTCTGATCATACAATGAACAGCATTAGCATGTGCAGTGAACACAGCCACTTTTGCAAGCTACTGAATAATTAAACTCTAATACAAATTGTCACTTTTACTTAGTAAGAGCTGTCAGTCTTAAAATATTGATCCCTTTGGCATTAGGAAAGTTTGTGAGATTATTCTCATGCATTTGAATGAGACAGATTTCAGCAAGCACCCATTTCTCATGCTGGAAATCCCAGTGTTGTCATGTAAATGCATGGAATTTAGGTGGTTCTCATTTAATCCTGCCCTTCTTTTTGCTTTTTGGTCCAGTGGAAAAACTTATGACAAGAATTCCAGGGCCTGGCACTGATGCAGAAGGAAGTTCATGAAAAATATTCATGTTCTGCAAGTCCAGGTGCTGCTACATTAATCAAAAATAAACAGATATGAGGAAAAGCTGACACCTAGACAATACCACCTGTTAGTCATCACAGAAGTGGTAAAATGGAACTGTTGGACATACAGGCAACACTTTTTTAAATAATGCTTCCATTTCTTAGAGGTAGGAAGTTCTTGGACTATTCCTAGAGCTTGTTTTCCACTGCATTTCCTGCTCTGAGGCATCTGATAAAGAGACTCCTGTTATCTACCAACGTTTTGTTGTCACCAGCCAAAGATTACAGACTTTATGTCTCAAAACTCAGCTCTTCTTTTCCAGGCCCTCTGTAGAGCTTGGCCTTGAGAATTTAAATGTCCCCTCCTGGATTCCCAGGTAAAAGCACCTCTGAAGGAATAAATGGCTCCACTGCCAAGAGAAGCTGGGAGTGACAGCCTCAGCCTCCCTGTGTGGCTTTTCCACAGTTCCCACTGCCAAGCTTTGTCCCAGGAGCTGGGCTTGGACCCAGGGAGGCTGGAGATGCTCCCACCAAGGCCAGCAGCAGCAGCAGCCAGCCTGCAAACTGACTTTTGCTGCAAAGACCTGCAGATCTGCTGCATGCCAGAGGCTCCTCAGTGCACAAGAACCTGGGAAAGCATGGGATGCTTGTGGCCAGGGTGTGTTTAGGAGCACAGGATCCCTTTCAGGAGAAAATGAGAAGCTGGTATTTTCCTGCAGAGGCTTTGTCACCCACCTGCCCAGGGTAACCTTGGCATTCTGCTGGGACAACTTCAAACCTACAAAAGAATTCGTGTTACCCAGGATTACACTTCATTTGTGTCACCTCCTGCCCTGCTCTGAGATGCTGTTTCACCCTACCAGTGGCTGGAGTTTTGCTCAGCATTTCACACCTCATCAAGTGACAGACTGAAAACGTCATTCCATGACATTATCCAAAACTTGGGGTTCAGGAAAGGCCTTTTGTGTCAAATCCCAACCATGCAGTGAGGCCTGAGCCAGAAGTGCTCACAATTTTCCTTTTAGGAACGACTGACAATATGAATATTTCAGGAAGTTGCTGAACAGCTACTAACAACATAAAAGGAGTGGTAAAAGACATATGTCCACACAGAGCTTAAATCTGGGTGGGAAAAGTGCTGCATATTTTGCATACCGATTATTTTAAATAATAACCTTGCTTAAATTTCACTTTTCTCTCATGAACTTGCAGAGTCCCTACATGTCTAGAAAAAAACCTACTAATTTGAAGAAGTATTTTCACCTGCTGATAAAACCTAGATTGTTTGTAAGATACCATGATTTCTGCTCTCCCAAGAGCTTCTCACTACTGAAAGGCAATGAAAAAAGGCAAACCCCAAACCCTGTTGTCTGATAAGTTATTCAGAGATACGTAAAAATCCCCCCATCCACGAGGATATTTAAGAACCATGAAACTTCACCCCGTTCATTGCATACAAGGAGCAATCAGTACTAATTAATAACTGCAACAGCTTAGCTGGAAAAACCATTATTCTGGAAAATAGTATGTACTGAAAAAGAAGGTTACCTAGGCAATGTAAGCCCCAACGAACAGGGCAATCAGATCTCTGGGGCTGGTCTGTACAAAGAGGGGAATAAACGCCGAGCTCAGTGCTCGGGTGCTTCTCCCGGCACACAGGGATACTGCTGCACGCCATGGGCACCCCGGCCAAGCCCAAAGGCTGTGCCCATGTGCTCGCCCCTCTCTTGCCTCTCCCGATTTCCCATTCCCCGGGCTGGAGGGGGCCCTGATCACCCGCGGCTGGAAGGGTCGAGGAGGAAGAGGATGCCCGGAGCTGCTGCTCCGCTCCCGGGGAGGACGCGGAGGCAGGAGCTGCTTGTCCCAGGGCGGACTGAGCCCAAGGAGGGCTGGGTTGGAATGGGAAGCGAAGAGATGGGAGAGAAGGGAAGGGAAGCTGCAGAGCCCACGAGGGTCCCGGCGGGGCCGCCCCATCCCGCCCCCGGCGGCTCCGGGAGCGCTCTCGGGCTCGGCGCTGGGTGGGGGCTCGGGCTCGGCTCCCCCCGAGCTCTCACCTTTTTGAGAGGTCCATGAGGACCCCGGAAAAAAGCTTCTCTCCCAGCCGGAACGAGACCACCAGGGCGTCCTCGATGATGTGGTCCAGGGTGACCCGCACCTCGGAGCCGGGCAGCAGCGCCGGCGCCTCCGCCTCCCCTCCGCCCGGGGCCGCGGGCACCGCCGGCTCGGGCTCCACCGCGGCGGCGGCGGCAGCATCCGGCTCCTCCTCCTCCGGCCGGGGCGGCTCCTCCCCGGGTCCCGCGGAGCCCCCGGCAGCCGGCGGGCAGGGCTGCGGCGGCTCCCGGGCCGGCTCGGGCGGCGGGCAGGGCTGCGGCGGCTCCGAGCACCCCGGGCTGGGCGCTGCGCGGGGCTCGGCCCGCGGCGATTCCACCCCCGGGCTGCGCGGCGGCGGCGGCTCCTCCGTCCTTCCCGCGTCCGGCTCGCGAGTCCCGCCGGGGCTCCGGGCGCGCTGCACCGGCGGCGGCTCCTCGGCCTTGCCGCCGTCGGCCTCCTCGCCATCCGGCACCGCCGACTCCACGGCCTCGCTGACGGCGGGTAGAGGGTCCGCGCCGGCCTCGCTGCCCGGGATCGGCTCCATCTCGGGCTCAGCCTCGCCGGCCCCGCCGTCTCCCGGCACCGCCGCAGTCGCCGCCGCCTCCGCAGCCATGGCCGCCATTTTCTCCGCCGCCTCCCTCCAGCAGCGGGAGCGACGGCCACGGCCCGCGGGGAGGGAGGGCCCGCCCCCCGCGCCCGCGGGCTGCGTCCTATTGGCGGGCGCGCCGCAATGCTACGTTCCTATTGAGCTGTGCAGCTGTCCATCCAGCCCCGTCAGAACTTCTCGTTGGCCAGCGGGGGCTTCATTCAGTGCAGAGCCGGGAAGGGGAAGAGGGGGCGTGGTTTGACTCTTTATAGGCCGCCCATGAGGAGCGAGGTGGGGCTGGTGGGGCAGCTCCGCTATCTGATTGGTGAAGGGAGACGTCACTCCCGAGGGAGGCCGGTGATTGGCGGCTCCGAGTGTCCGTCGAGGGGCGGGAAACGGGGCAGGGGAGCGCGCGGGTGAAGGTGGTGAGGGCGGCCATGGCGGCGATGGACGGGTCGCCTCTCAGGGGCATCACATCGCTCCTCAGCGTGCTGAGGTCGCTCCTCGTGGGATCGCCCTGGAGCGGCTCCCCCGCAAGGCACAGCCCGGCGCTGTCTTCTGTGTTGTACAGTGCGGGCAGGGGAGCTGCTGGTCCCTGTGCTAGGGGAGCACTGACGGGTGACACTGGCCAGAGGGAAGATCACAGAATATGCTGAGTTAAAACGCACCCAGAAGGATCACGAAGTGCAACTCCTGCCCCAACAACCCCACCCTGAGCATCCCTGGCAGCGCTGTCCAGGCTCTCCTGGAGCTCTGGGGCCGTGCCCATTCCCTGGGGAGCCTGGGCAGTGCCAGCACCCTCTGGGGGAAGAACCTTTCCCAAAATCCAACCTGACCGTCCCCTGGCATAGCTCCAGCCCTGCCCTGGGCCCTGCCCCTTGTCACCACACATCAATGTCTGACCCTCCTGTTGCCCTCACCTGATGCGAGGGAAAGCAGCGGGACTGGCGCGTTTTGTGAGGTAAATCGGCATTTTCAAGTGTTAAGCACCATGAATGATGCACATCAGGTAAAGGTGGAGCCGAAAAGGGAGAAAAGGAGTTTATAATTTCCTTCTACTGCAGCGGGTTGCTCCAAGCCCCGTCCAGCCCGGCCTGGGACACTCCGGGGCTGGGGCAGCAGCTCTATGATTCTGCACCTCGGAACATTCACACTCGCACTCAGAAGTTTGCAAAAGCCGAGTTCCAGCCACCTTTCAGGCAGGGAGGCCAGAAGGGTCGTGGCCTTCGCTACAAAGCAGAGAGGATTTTATCTTGATGGTATTTCTGTACCGCTCTGTGTGCTCAGGACACTCAGCCGCTGTTCCCTTCCCTGTGTGCCCTAAATCCTGAGCCTGCAAGAAATTCCCGAATAACACAGAAAGAAACTAAAACTACTCAGCCCTGGAGCTGATGCGATGCTCAGATCCAACAGCTCAGCCCAGCAGGCTCTTTGTTATGTTAAGCTCGGATTTATGTAAAGGATGGGCATAAAATGGAAGATTTCCTCTTGCAGGTCTTCTGCTGGAACGCACCTTTTCAGCAGGTGTTTCTTGTGGAAGACAGGGGCCATTTAAATGCAAATTGTTGTGTTTTACATCCTCTGGAGTCCCCAGCAATCCCTGTGCTCCATGGGGAACAGAGTGGGTGTATGACTTGTTCTCTGCCTCGCTGCAGTAACAGCAGATTATGTGCTTGACCCTGCTGAGGGATCAAAATAAAACATACTGAATCTTGAAAGGTGCTGTGTGTGCTTTCAAAAAGAGGTAAACAAGGATGTTTATATCCCAGAATAATGCCCCACAGAAATACCATACCATAGGGAACTCTTACATTCAACCTCACTAACATAGGCATGTGGATGCAGGATGGAACTCGTAAATTTAAACAAAAAAAGCCCTCACTATATATTTTTTTCCATCCCAAATACGTTTGATCAGCATTTAATTTATACTTATTTCAAATCTAACCTGTAATCTCCTTAAGACAGGATTTGCCTTACAGTGGCTGGTCTGCAGAGTGGTTGCATAGTTGAAGTCTTTTTTTTCTATCCTGGAACCTTTAGAAACTGCCAAAATAAAACTAATTAAGCTAATGAAACAGATTGCACTACCACACTCTCTGTAAATTAAAACAAGGCTCTCTATGTTCAGCAAGTGGCAGGAAGGACAGAAGTGGAGAGAAGAAACTATAAATTACAGAGAGGAACGGAGACAATCGGAGGGAATAAAACAATTAAAATGAAGGCAGGAAAGATGCCGAGCTCCATAAAGATGTGCTGCAGTAAATTGTTGGGATGGCAGCTGAGGAATCTGTGAGTTTGGGGGGCAGAGTGAGGGGATGTGTGGAATCGGCAGATCCGACTGGAGCTGTGTGCACGGCACCCACGGGGAGGGAGTTGTTTGTGTGGGCAAGCTGGGACACGAGCTGGATCTGGGCAGAGGAACCTTTAAACTCAGCATCAGTAATATTGGTTTGTTCTGCCATGAAACTCCACTCGGGAAGTGTGAACAGTCCCAGCAGGGGTGAGTACTTCAGGTAATAACTAATGGGATGGGGGTGTGGAGTTCTTAGATGCTGAACGGTGGGAATGTCACTCTGGGCATCAAGTTCCCTGGAAATGCGCTGCCACGGAAGAGCCAGCACCCAGTGCAAGGCTTTAAGGAGCAATATTCATAAATGGGGAGTAATCAGGGTTCCAGTGAAGCCAGATCCATGACTGCAGCTTCCCTTGGCTTCCTTGGAGTGAGGCTGTGGTAGCAGGCTCCACAAGGAGCTGCCCCTGGGAATTGCCCAGTGGCTGGAATTTGTGGTGCCGCTGGTGTCCGAGGGACTCCCCACACTCCGGGATGAGGTTTATATCCTCCCTGCAGTCTTTGCAGGCTCTCTGCTGCAGGAATACAGAGCTCTGCTGCCCTGTTCAATCCAAACTGCAGTGACAGTGGCTTCCTGTGCCTGCCACAGTGACAGCGGCTTCCTGTGACCCTGGGCAGGGCCACCAAACCCTCCCCGAGTCGAGCTCAGTGTGCACAGCTTTACACAGTGCTAATAAATCCAGCAGTCAGCGTTTTCGAGGCATGATCTGCCGGTGGGGAATGTTCAAGGCTTTCTAAATTAAAAAGAAAAAGTGTAACCAGTGAAAACCACTGTACATGAGCAATGCAGAGGGACACAGGCAAATAAACTGAAAGTAAATCTGGATCTTGGTTGTGTGCTGCAAACTCACTGCTCCTCTAACAGATTAGGAAAGTAATGCTCTTACAACAGTTGTTAATTATATTTAAGATGGATTGAAATTTGTTAGTGAATTATTACAGAAAGTTAGTTTGGGGTGAGAAAATCATCAGTCCTTCCTGTGATGTTGGTAACTGATTTCTGTGGCCCTGTGAACATGGAGCTCATTTTGCTGGGTTTAGGAATGAGCATTAAAGGATTTGGGAAACCTCACTGCAGACACATGCCCAGAATTCTGCCCTGCAATCTGAAAAGTCAATTATGTGCTGCATTTCCTGTGAAGAGATGAAGTCAATGAGTGGGGCTTTACCTAATATCCATATGGAGAATTGGTTGAAATGGATTTCCATAGTTGGGGTTGCTTTAGAAAATGGTAATTGTGAGCCCTTGGGATGAAGGACTGGCACTGTCTCACTGCTGACATCTCACTTTGTAATTGTAAGGAAATGGAGTCTGGAGGCACTTCCTGTCTTATCTCACAATCTGTCTGGTTTCTGCCTTCTGAAGAGTGTGCAGCTGCAGGTGCTGGTGGCATCCACACTGTATCTCCGTGGATTTCTCCACCCAGAGACAATGGGCATCAGTACTAGAGCCAGGACAGATTGGCAGGTCAAACTCAACTAAGGCAGCTTGGTAATTAATAAAGAATTTCTCATAAAAATCTTCTGAGAAATTACAGAACTCTCTTTAGCCATAAATATGTCAAAGCATCTTTTTTGTTCCTTGTGGTGTTTCTGAGGTTATTCTACATCTGCAACCAAGCTCTGTTCACATCAAGAGTGTCCAACTGGTGAGGTGTGACCTTTCCTCATCTGTGGTCCCTGGAGATGGATTCTATTTCAAGTAGGAATAGGAGGAAGGTAAAACACCTTAACTAGAGGAGGGGCAATCCTACACAGTTTGTTTCCATCGAGGTTTGTTGCTGACAGAGCTCAAGGAGACATGACAATAAAGGAAATGGAATTGACTGGTAATCATTTGGATCCTTTGTACTTCCCGAGCTGCAGGAGCAGCTGCCAACTGCCTGTGACACTGTGTCCTTCTCTCTGGCACTTACGTGGAGCCTCAGCTCTGCTGGCTGTGAAAAATGGACAATAACATTTCATTCACACAAGAGTGATGTGGTTTAATTATAGTGAAGGTTTAAAAACAACTTGAGGATGGAGTGTTGTGTAAGTGCTAAATGTTATCCTTGACAACGACATGGGGACCAGAAAATTGGGCTTTCAGATCATCAAGTTATTCCATAAATTACAAACTTATTTCTCTCCTTAAATGAAGAGTTACTGAGACATTCAGCTTTCTTGCTAATTGTTTGACTGTAACAATTGGATGGATTTCAGTAAATTGACTGGTGGAGACAAATGTGTTTTCGACATTGTCTGACACACAACAATTAGAAATGGCCTGGCTGCAGACCAGAGCCAAGCACTGCAGGTGGTCCCCAAAAGAGGGGTGGGATTTTCTAGGGAGATTTTCTGGGGAGATTTCAAAAGGGGCTGTAACAGGCTGTCCCTCCTGAAGGGATATTTTATGGATATCTAGTAGGCATCTTCTCTTACCCTTTCCTAATCTAATTCCAACTACGATCAATTTATGGAGTGCCCAGGCTCAGCCTGGGTTCCTGTCAGAGCTCACCTGCAAATCCCAGCATGGTCCTTTGCAAGTCACTTCCTTTGATAAAGTCAGGTCAATTTTTAATTTCTCTTCCCAGGTAATTCTGTAAGTTCTGACTCTGACCAACACCATTTGCAAAGAGCTTGCACATCAAGAGAAAGAATTCTTCACAACAAGAGCTTGCTCTGTTACCTTTCTGGGATTGTCAGTGGGTGGGAAATTGTGTTGCCCTCATTCAGAGACTCTCTTTAACTCAGACTATGGAAAAAAACATCCCCTCACCTCCAGAACAAAACAGGCTGTGGCTCTGCTGCTGGAATCAATAAAGCACAAGGATTGGTGATGGCAGGTGGGTGATTGGCAGCTGCTCCACAATCCCACAGCAGAGATGATTGATGTGAGAGATTCGATAAGGACACATGGTGATCTGTGCAAAAAGAGAGTAAATATTGCTCGTCCAAGAGTTTTGGGGAGTGTAGAGTTGGAGCGATGCAGTCAGAATGGGAACTCTGAAAAATCCTTTTCCTTGGTCCTGTCACAGACAAGTCCATAAAGTGACAAATGCCAGGAATGAGAACATCTCTGCCAGGGGTCATCCAGCTGTGCCTCTTGCACATCTGTCTGTTAGCAGCTCCAAAGGCAGAAGATGAATGTAATTATAACTAATCTTGATGATTTGCAAAGCATTGTTTGTGTTTTTAACTGCATTCCCTGGGATCAGGGGCTGGAGCTTGCCTTTGACCCTCTTTCTAGATCTGACCCAGTGAAACTCTCCCCACTCACCCTTCAGCAAACAATAAAAAGAAAAATACAATCCTTCAACGACTGTGTCACCACCCTGGTGAGGAAATGTGTTGGTGTAGCCACGCTGCATTTCTCTGTATTGCCCTAATCTAATCCTCCATGTGGGGCTTATCACAGAGCAGGGCCCACTCTGCAGTGCTCAGGCTGTGCTGCTGCAGCTGGATAATGCTTTATTTTGAACAGTTCTTTCCCCACTGCTGCTGAAACCACTGTGCTGAGCAGCACAAACTGTGCTGGGAAAAGATACCTTTGCCAGCTTCAATTTATTTCTATTCACTGGAACAACTGGATGGGAGTGTGTGGTTGTTTCCCTTGGTAGTAGGCAAAGTTAGGCTTCCAAAATACTGAGAAATGCTCTAAAAATGCATTTTCCAGGCACAGTTCATACTAGTTTAGAAAATACAGGAATGAAACCACAGCAGAGGTACTTGATGCTGCAAAGGGAGCACCCAGTAATGAGTGCTCCACTGTGAGATTGTAAGGTTGCTTTGTTTAGGCTCAGCCTAACTTCTGGAATAAAAAGGGATGGAAAACTGGAAGGGAAGCAAATGAATTGTACCCAGGTCATTGTATTTGTTCAGAGGAAAAGACTGAGAATTACAGCTACTGTTTGCAAGCCATCTGCCCTTCCCACAGGGCTGATCCCTTGTGTTTCTGAGCTCTGCACTCTGGATTATTCCTATCAGAGCCCCCCGGCATGTGGCATTGCTCTGATGGCAGTGGCAGTTGGGTGTTTACTGAGTGTTCCTTCTCCACCTCTTGTGCTTCAGTTTAAGATGTATCTGGGGTGCTCTGTTCTGCTTTGGCATCCCTTGGAAGGACAGAAATGTTCTGACATCTGGAATTTCATGCTGCACCCCTCGAGAGATACATTTCTGTAGGAAATTCAATTGGTGAATCACACAAGGCAAGGTGAGGGACTGGTTCCCAAAAGAATTACCAGGATTGAATCAAGTTATCCCTTGATGAGAATGGAGAAGTCTCAGTCAGGATTCTACATTAAAGCAGCCAAACACATCCCCAGTGCAGGAAGGAACAGAGGAGGAAGGAGAAAATCTCTTGTCTTCTCTGAGATGAAGAACGAAAGATGTAAAAATCAGTGCTGTTGAAAATTTGGTAAATGGAATACAATCAGCCCTCACAAAGCATCCTCTGTACTCATCTGTGCTTGCAGGCACAGAACAGACTTGGCAACTGTCTCCTGCATGAAATGGGAAAGGTTTAAATGCTTGTGTAAGCTCCTCAAACAAAATAACTCTTTGCAGATAAAAGGCTGTTCTCTAGGACCTTGTATCTGGGAAATGTGAAACTGTTTCTCTGGGTGTTCACCATGGCTTCCTGGCCCTGTGTGAGTGGGGTTTGGAAATTTTGTCATTGCAAAGGGTTTTCCTCTGGGGGATAAATTTAATATAAAAGGGATTCCTGATACTCATGATATTTTTCCCTCAGAATCAAATCAAATTGGCTGGTGGATGCAGGCTTGGACCAGTGACAGATCAGATAAATCCTCTTCTGCCTGCAGACTGCAGGCAGGAATACTTTGTCACACCAGCAGTTACAATTTGACTTTAGTTTTGATTTTTCTCCACCAATCTCAATTTGATTCGAAGTTCTGAAATCACCCAGGGTGAGTCAGATGTGGTCAGGCCAAAGGAAGTTCTTGAATCATTCCCAAATGAGGGGAAACATGAGTCAGTTCCGAGGGTTAAGCACACTGAGGTACAAAGCACCACAGATCTTTCCAGGGTTCAGTGGAGAGGAGGTGCCCAGTGAGCTCAGGAGATGTTGGATTGCAGGGATTTGGTGCTGCAGGGCTGAGAGCTGTGCAGGTGCTGAGTCTGGGACGTGTTTTCCACAGGGAGGACACAATTCCTGGCATTCATTTGCATTCCTGCTGCAGCTGGACCAGCCTGGGTGCACAGATTGCAGTTAATGCCAGTGCTTCCCCCAGAGTCCTGGGCAAATATGTGCTCCTGGCAGGGCCCACAGGGAGCAGGCACTGCTCAGCACCGAGGGAAAACCTCTCCTGCAGAGAGCCTGGAAACAGCAGAACTTCATCCACCACAATGACACAGCAAAAGCCCTGTTAAAATGTTTAAGTGTGCTTTGGTTTTGGCTGGTGGTGCTTCCTGTTCATCAGCATAGGCAAAACATGGGGCATGGCTGAGTCAAGAAGAGCTGCCACAGGGCAGTGCAGGCTCTGGGATGGGGCTACAAAATCAGGTGAAAATTCCTCATAACAAGGCAGGACCTCAGTGATAATTTTCATTTCCAGTCAGGAATGTGCCGAGGCAAATCCCTTTCTCTGAGCTCCTTTCTCCTGATTGTAGCCCATTGCTGCTGCCTCATTACCCCTCTGGCCTCTGGTGGGGCAGTAAATCTGGAGGCCTAATGGTGCACAGGGCCCTTGGAGGACAGCCCTGCCTTTTCAAATATTCATTTCTATGCGGATCAGGGATGTCCCAGCCTGGCTGTAATCAGGGGAAGAGGGAAGGAGACAAATAATCACTGAAGATGACTGTTTGGGGAGCAATTCCTGTCAAAAAAACAATCAGCAGCAGAGGTGGATGCGAGCTGGCCTTGCAGCCCCAAGCACAGGGAGTGATGTGGGCTTGTTTGATCCCCATAAACTCTAATTTGCTTCTTCTTCACCCCCAGCCAGCTGCTTCCCTCGGCTGGGCTGAAATGCCAGTTGTTCTCTGGGAGCAGGGAAAGCTGCCAGGCTGGGGGAGCTGCCCTTCCTTGTGCAGACCCTGCTGCAGGAGCAGCAGCCCTGCAGGGACAGAGCACCGAGCACAGCGTCCTGCAGCCCACCCCAGTCCATGGGCATTTTCTTGTTTCTCCAGGTTGTGCCAGCTGTGGCAGGGATTGCAGCGGCTGGAGCAGCTCTCCTTCAGCTCAGAGCTTGGGTTATTCCAGGTGGAACAGACCCTGGGGCTATGAAATCAGTTTGCAGCCCCTGGGAGCTGAGCTGATCCCAGACTGATCTCACCCAGCTTAATGAGCAGTCAGCAGGAGTCATGGTCCCACTAATCCTGATTTAAATGTGAGTTAGAGCAGGGCTTGGATTCCACATCTCCAGAGTAATTCCTTGTGCCATCCCGACCTCATCAAAGTGTCCTGAGGAAAATGATTTTAACCAAGCTGTTGTGCTGTGCTGGCACAGGAACCTGGGGCTCAGGGTAACTGAGTGTCAGCTCCCAGAACATCACCCTGTGCTCAGTCTGGGTTTGATTCAGAGGCACAGCTCTAGGCTGGGTTTTTCTTTCTACTACCAGGATAACAGCACTAGCAAGGGTGTGTTCCTTCACCCTCAGTGGGTAAACTCTACATTTTTCCTTGAAGAGGGATATTTAAACATTCATATGATAATGAAGAAAATAACCCAACCGTACAGAATTTATATAAATTCATATCTGGCCCTGTGTGAAAAAATAATCCAGAGGCCACAGAAGTGCAGGGCTGGCTCAGCCAGGCAGTGCCACAGAGAGCTCTTTCTCTTTAATTTTTTATTTGGATCCTCTCTGTATGTAGGTCACAATGACTTAGAAGAGCAGGCACTGACCAGACAAAACCAAACCTCTCAGAACAAAGCCATTGTTGCAGAAGGAGGATTTTTTCTTCAAACAAGACCCTAAATTAGCACTGAAGGATTGCAGCGTTGCCTGTGTGTGGCTCTGCTGGGATTCCCAGGATGGGCAGAGCTGCAGCCTGGCGTGCTCTGCTGGCCTGGGAGGGCAGGAGGGGCACGGAGCTGCTTCCTGAGCCCGTGTGCTGTGCTGACCCCTGGAATCGATCCTGCCTCAGCAACAGAGCAGGGATGGGAAGCCTCTCCCTGCAGCTCCCATCCCTGTGCCCTCCTGCTTTATCCCAATCCTCAACCACAGGGCTGGACAAACCTCTCCTGCTGCTCCCAGCCCTGTGACCATCATTCCATGGCCAACAGCCACTGCAGGATTCATTCCCTCCTTCTTTGGGGGAATTCCTCCTTCGTGCAGGGCCACACAGCCCAAATACCTTCCCTGAGCTGCTTTCCAGCTTTGAGGAGGAGAGGGAAAACTGATCCTGGGTTTGTTCAGCCCTGGCTCAGCCTTGTGGCAGCAGAGAACAGCAGGGAGTACCCCAACCAGAGTTTTAGTGAGCCCGGGCTTGCAAACAATGCTGGGTGCAACAGTGCAGATAAAAATCTCCTAGAAAACAGAGTATAAACAGGTCCTGAGTACAGATCACAGGTAGAAAAGCTCTGTAGAAATGCAGATTGATGGGTTTGAGATCAACAAAAGCCCAACAGATTCCCTTTCAGCTTCAAAATCCATATTGTGTACCCAGACTTTGCATCAGGGGGTTGGAAATGGAGCATTTTTAGGTTCCTTCCAACCCAAATCAGTCGGTGATCCTGTGATTGTGTGATCCTGAATTGACACAAAGCCCACTTCTGATGCAGGGAGGGCTGAGGTATTTGGCAGGTATCTCTCCTGCCTTTTAGGACACGAGCTGCAGCTTTGTCCCTGGAATTCCCTGGGAGGTTTCAGCAGCACGGAGCCGGCACTGGATGGTGCTGTGGCCCAGCACAGGTGAGCTCACCTGGCTGCCAGGCAAATCCTGAGCTCACCTGGCTGCCAGAGAAATCCTGCTGCTCCTGGAACCACCAGGGGAGCCACAGGGACAGCCGGGATCCTGTGTTACTCCTGGATGCAAATGCTTTTCAAAACCAGATTTTGCAAGAGCATTTCATGCCCGAGGAAGCAGAATTTTGGGAAGTTGGCTCCTACCCAGTCGCTGAGCTTTTAAGCACCCTGAGAATGACTCGTGCATGTTACCAGTCTGAGCCACTGGAAAAGGCAAGTTTAGGTTAAAAATCAAGATTTAAAAAATAAACAGATTTCCACACCATGGAATGTTCTGAGTTGGAAGGGACCCACAAGGATCATCAAGTCCAGCTCTTAAGCCCCTACAGGGACTGAACCCACAAACCTGGTGTTCTCAGCACCCAGCTCTGACCAGCTGAGTCAATTTGCCACTTTTTAGAGGCTTTTTGGCCCCTGATGCTTTCCCACTATTTAGAAGGGAAACAGCTGTTGTTTGGTACTCTGAAGTAAAGCAACACTTCAGTAGAAGTTCAGATTTTGAAGTGTTTCCCAAATTTTTCTTCTGATTCTGGAAGGAGTCTTGAAGAGAAATGTGGCTTATTCCAGGGTTTGAGAAAATCACAGCTGTTACCAACCCGGTCCCATTTTCCCACTTTTCCATCAATGTTGTTTGATTAATAAGAGCCAACTTAGTGCTGAACAACTCAGGAATAAATCAAACTGTACAAGAGGGACACCAGATGTAATAAAAGCAGCTCCTGGAACAAGGAGATGCAAAGATCTGCTTTATGTGGAGGTAGGGAAGGAATGGCACATGAAATGTGTGTATTTTCTCTGCCACAGAAGTATATTTTCTTCTCCTGATAAATGTATCCAAGGAAATATAAACAATTTCAAAGAGCTGAAAGTATGCAGTGAGATGTTGCTGTGGATCACACACATCAAAGCAGAGCTCAGGCCCAGAAGAGGCTTTCTGTGCAAAGAAAACTGGCTTTTCTTGTATTTCAAGGAGAGAAATCCTTCTCTGCTTCTCAGGCTCTGTCTGTCCCTGCACACTTGACTTGACTATTTTCAGTGGGGCACTTACTAAAAACACTGCACTGGCACACAAAAAATTCACTCAAATATTGGTTTCTCCTGTCTGCCTTTGAGATTATTTCAGATCAAATCCCTCTTTGGCTGGCTCCTGGGATGGTTTCTCCCCAGCTCCAGGCAGAGGCTGCTCCACCTGAGCCTTCTCCCAGGTGAGCTGCAGGGGAAGGGAGAGCAGGAAGGGCTTCAGAGGGTGACACAGAGAGGAGGGGACTTGGGAATACCAAAAAGTCAACTGCAAACCAGATGTGGCCTCAGGGAAAGAAAAGAGCAGCGTCTGAATTGAACATTCCCTTTGCCAGAGCCTCGGGAAGCACAGCAGAGGGAATGCTCTGGAACAGCAGGATTTCACTGACACAGAGGAAATCCCAATTGGATTCCCCGGAGGATAAGCTCCATTTAGAGCTGTGTTATCTGATGTGTCAGCAAGGACAATCACCCAGATATTATCAAGTAATAAAATCTTTACAACACAGCCCATGAACTGTGCAGATAAAGGGGGTTTGCTCAGAAAAGTCCAGAAGAATTGCAATGATTCCTGTCTTTAGGGCTGTCAGTTATTAACTTCATTAGAACTTTCTATATTTCTATATAAGAAACCCATAGAGAGAGGAGCTTTAACTCTGATTTTTGACCAGAAGACTCTGCAGATAAAGTTGAAATACATCTTCCTTTTTAGAAACATTTGAAATGTTGTCTACATTAGACTAAAACCATTGGAGTTCAAAATATTCCATAGTGGCTCTTAATCCAAGGATGATACTTCAAAGGAATCTGAGCAGTTTTGTGGGAGCCAAATTGAGAGCAGCCAAAATTAGTCTTCCTGTGCCTTTTCAGGATACACAAACCCAAACTGGCTTAACAAAATTCAAGTCTTCTGTTGTAGTTGTTAAAAATCAAAGTAGCTTCCCATTTCTGCTGTCCATCCATTAAACTGGATACCACTGACAACATTTACTACAGGATAACTCATTAAAGGGAAGAATCCTGGAGAAAGGAGGGAATTAAATTCCCAAGAGGTTGTGGTGCCAGGTACATTTTCCCCAGGTTTAATTTTCTGTCTGTAATTCCCAGCCCAGAGCTCAGCAGTCCCCCTGAGGTTCCACTTGGAGATCAGGAACTCCAGTGGGATCCAGGCCCTTCCTACAGAGGCTCTGCCAGCCTGTGCAGTCTGGATGAGTCCTTTGCTTGTCTTGTTTTTCTGGAAATTTCTGGAGATCCAGACACACTGAAGATCCTCCTGATGGAGTGTTGTCACACAAAATAATTGGATTTTCTCTTAAGGAATCCCCAAAAGTACGGGATTTTTGGAAGATCTGTGTCTTCCTCCCCTGCAGGTGTTTCTGTCTCTGAATCTCCTGTGTTTCCTGGTTTTGTTAGGCAGGTCTGGAGCAGGGACAGGCTCTGTGCTGTGTCACCTGTGGAGCTTGGCAGGTGCATTTCTGTGCAGTCTTTGAGCCCTGTCCAAGCTGTGCAATAATTCAGCCTCATTCTGGCAATGAATTCTCTGCTCTTCAGGGCTGGAGAGCGGCAACACCTCGGACCAGACTGAACGGGCACTTAGCAAGGCCGACCGTAACAGGACTCCCCTGGAATTACCCAGCACATTAACGCCAAATGAGCTCATCCTGAATTCATTAGCAATGATTACTCTGAGTACCAGAGGAATTAATAATAATCAGCATTTCCTAAGGAGGGCTGCCGAAGAACTGCCAGACACGGCTGGTTCAGGCTTTCCCCAGCAAGTTTCATTCGGAGGGAGTCATTAACTGAACTCTGTGGTCACTGGAGACTTCCCACTGCTATTTTGAATCCGTACTCCCAGTTCAGTCGCAATCCAGCTCTAAAAGCACTTCAAAGCCTGGCACTGCCTGCTTCAGTCGCTGCTGGAATTACCTCCCTTACCCTCGTTTTGTCTCCAAGTGAATCTCTCTGGCTTTCTACAGCTCTTCTGAAAGGTTAATAAACCTGCGAGGCTGCTGGGAGCCACCCAAGGGCAAGGGCACTTCACAGACAAAAGGGATGCAAAAACGTTGTGTTATTATTTTGTGCAAGCAAACTCTCAAAGTAAAGATATCCAAGGCTTTGATTTGGCTCCTTAAAGCTCCCTCTGTTCCCAGCAGCATTTGAAGACTCGGCTCTTTTGCATATCAGAGGCAGCTGACTCTGGAGGCAGAGGGAATTCACTGCTCACTTTGGATGACCTTTTCCTTTGGGGATGAACTTCCACAAGAGTTTCACTTCTTATTCCTGTTCACTGTCTCCAAATGCTGCACACTTGGAATTTACATCATCCTGGTACATTTAAATACAGCACTGAGCTTTTCTGCATAACTGCTCCTTGTAGCAGCAGAATCACATCATGGGATTATGGAATACCCTATCCTCGTCTATATGGAGCTGTCAGCAGTTTTGTATTTCATCATCAGCTATCAATATAATCTGATTTTTATGGACAGGGAGCATAAAAAGTTCAAGTACTGTTCATGTAATCTGATTGTCTCCTTCCTTTTACACAGGGCTGCTCTCCTTATCCAGTTTGATCTCTCTCCCAAGGTCCCTGTGGTGTTATTGTACCAGTGACTTCTCCCTGCAAGTTTTATGTGAGCAGAGTTTATGGCTTGGGTTCATGGACCTCCATGCCAAGGCTGTGCAGGTCCCTCTGGGACACAGCAGTGAGGGCTGAGGCTTCCACGGCTGAGCCACCCCTGCCCTGCTCCCTGTGCTGGTGCTGCTTTGCTCTTCACAGGTGGGGCCTCAGCACTGAGGTCCAGCTGGGAGTTTCCTTTCGTTGAGTTCAGACATCTTGGGATTAAGATGAAGGAGTTTTAATTAATAAACAAAGTGTCAAATATGTTTTCAGGATAGTCAGAGTCCTTTTACAGCCACTTTTAAATCAAAAGTACAAAGGAAATCCTGGTGGTGACACAAGTTTCCCCAAGTCTTTCTCTGCAGAGCTGAGAACTGGTGCATGGTCCATTTTTATTTTACTTTTATTCCATCCTGAATGCAAAACCAGTGAAATCTTAAAAGTAAAAATACATCATTTTGCTTAAATCTGCACTAAAGGAAAGCTGAGCCTTTGGCCTTGGTTCCTGCTGATCTCCAGGTTCCTGGCAAGGAATGTAAAATTGCTTGATAACCTTTGATTCTCACCCAGGTCGATGGCATCGCTGTGACTCACGGGGGCCATAAAGTTCCATTTCCAAGGGGGGTGGGCCAGGTGGGCTGAGAGCTTGGGCTGCTTTATAAAGCCAGGGCTCAGCCCAGCTGATCCATTCTGCTCTGACCCAGCTGCGGTTCCAGGCTCATCCCAAGGGAACAATGGCATTCACAGGCAAATACGAATTCGAGGGAGATGAGAACTACGATGCCTTTGTGCAGAAGATTGGTGAGTCTGGCTGGGGTCAGGAATGGGACAGGGATTGGATAAAAACACTGGGGAAAGGCTGAGAGAGCTGGGAATGTTCAGCCTGGAGAGGAGAAACTTCAGAGTGACACAATTGTGGCCTCCCAGTGCCTGAAGGGATTACAGGAAAGACGGAGAGAGACTTTACAAAGAATGGAGTGACAGGACAAGAGGGGATGGATTCAAACTTGCAGAGTGTAGGTTTAGAAGGGATATTGGGAAGAAATTCTTCCCTGTGAGGGTGGGCAGGCCCTGGCACAGGGTGCCCAGAGCAGCTGTGGCTGCCCCTGGATCCCTGGCAGTGCCCAAGGCCAGGCTGGGACAGGGTTTGGAGCAGCCTGGGGTAGTGGAAGGTGCTCCTGCTCATGGCAGAGGGTTGGATGATCTTTAAAGTCCCTTCCAACTCAAACTGCCCAAAGATTCCATGATTCCATGTGCATCTAATTAAAGAGCAATAGCAGATATAAAAACAGCAAAGGCCCAAGGTCCCACACATGAAATTCCAAGCATTGCATGTGTAGGTTAAGGAGAAGGGAATATTTTATGCACTTTGTACATTTTTCCTGTGTATTGTTTCTTAGGGAAAAGAATGCAAGATTTATTTTAGCAAATGCATTAATGTACCAGTATTTTTCTTTACATCAGTAATTTCAACTCAGAGCCTTGATGTTGCAAAAAAGTTAAAAATAAATGAACAACAAATCAGATGCTCTGAGAACAAACACACCACTACCATCCTTCAGTTCAAATTCAGCTTAGATTTGATAAACTCTGTGTTCTTACTGTTTAAGGTCTCCCCAGTGACAAGGTTGAACTGGGAAGGAACTGCAAAATTGTGACTGAGGTTGTGCAGAATGGGAATGACTTCACATGGACACAGCACTTCCCTGGAGGCCGCACCACCACCAACACCTTCACTGTGGGCAAGCAGGCAGACATGGAGACCATGGGAGGGAGGAAGTTCCAGGTAAATTCATGGAGCTCTTCAGCTCTCCAGCCTCAGGAGGAGTTGGATTTAGGGTGAAAGGTAAACCTGTGTCAGGCCCAGTGAAGGGGGTGGAACATGAGGGGCTCCAAGGCCCTTTCCAATCCAGACCATCCTGATATTACCTGATTCCATCATCAGTGATGCCTGGGCTGCCTGCCAGCACCATTTTCAGAGCTGTTAATGAGTGATGTGCAGATCTGAAACCTGCAGGAATTGGAAGATGGACAAGTGACTGTTTAAATTGTGAACATTCAATAGCTAAAGCCCAGGGATTTTAGCCCTGTGCATGAGGCCATCTGTGCAACACACAGCCTCTGTCTCATGAACTCCCAGCATCAGGTGTGCTGGTGTTACAGAAATTCCAGCAACATGAACCCTTTCTCTCTTACAGGCAACTGTCAAACTGGAAGATGGTAAACTTGTAGCTGAGTTCCCCAACTACCGCCACACTGCAGAGATCTCTGGGGGGAAGCTGGTGGAGGTGAGTGCTCAAAGATCTGGGGGAGTTCATACAAAACAAAGAAAATCCTCAAGATTTGAAGTTTAGAAAAAAAATCTTAAATGAAGCACAATCTCTGAGCCATCCCCAGGGCTGATCCCCTGGGACTCTAAACTCTGATTGCACTGTTTAACCAGAGTTTTGGTTTGTTCTTTCTTCCAGATTTCTACTTCTTCTGGTGTAGTCTACAAAAGGACCAGCAAAAAGATTGCCTAAGGCAGCAAGTTCAGTCTCTTCCAGTGCACTGAAAGCCAACAATAAAATAAATAAAATAAAGTTCTGTCTTTGTCTCTTTCTTGGTATTACAAACATCTTCATGTTAATGCTTCCTCCATTCCTAAATAACTGACAGGGGTGGAACAAGATGAGATTTAAGGTCCTCTCCTGACCCAAACCCTTCTGTGAGTCTGATTGTCTGCTCTGAGGGACACCAGTGGTGCTCAGAGCACCACTTTGTGCCCTGAGAGGAGCTCTGAACCTTAAGAACAAGAACTTTTAATCACTTCCTGTACAGACCAGATGCCTTTGCTGTTAGAATTGCCTTGATGGGGCTGAGAGGGACTTTTACAACTCCAGCTGACAAATTCCTGACTCTGGCTGGCAAAGCCTAATTCCATTAAAACAAGGATTGTGCTGGGGTGTAGCAGAGGAGGCTCAGTGACAATCTCCAGCACCAGTGGCACTTCTGAGCTCAGCTTTAGGAAATTACTGTTGGTTTCCATGTTTTATTATAACAATGCAATAACCAAGCATTCTGCACCAGTATTTGAGTTACATGTCCATGGCATGTTGGAATAATCATGGAATACATAATGGGTGGTTTTGGGATGGAGACATTCATGGGCCTGGTACCCTGTGGGTTTGATGGCATCAAGGAAAAGTTTAAATAGCCCATCCAGGGCGCAGTCAACTGATAATCCCATAGGCAAATGTGGAATCATCTGATAATCCCAGACATGTCCCATGTAAGGCCACACTTTGTTGGATTGAGGCCCATTTCCTATTTTTCCCCATAGTTCCTCATCCTACACTTCATTGAGATAATCTTGGTCAGGATAAATCAAGAATCCAGTAAATAAGCTGTCTGTCCAGTAGGGATCATAAAAGAGTCCGTTCTGCTCTGAGTAAAAGATTTGCAGCCACACCTCATCCTCCTCCTTCAGTGCCAGCACGGTGGATCCAGAGGCCACGTCGTGGTTGCCGGTGTTGGCATCAAAAGTCTTGATCCGGTACTGGCCGTTGTGGACCAGGCCAATGGCCAGGTGCTTGTTGGCCAAAGTGATGTCGTAGGTGAAGTAGTAAATCCCCGGGATGCTGCAGATGAATTTCCCACTGGAAGCATTGTAATGTCCCCCCTCGTTCATCAGGATCCTGTCAAACTTGATGGGCAGCCTCTCCCTGGGGTAGCTCTTGGACACTGCCACGGAGAAGGCAGACCTGGCCCTGCTGCCGCTGCAGCTGCAGGGCCCCGGCAGCCCGGGTTCCCCTTTGCTCCCTTTGGGCCCTTTCTTCCCTGGGGCCCCGCTTTTCCCGGGATTGCCCTTTAAACCCTTGGGCCCTCGGGGCCCTGCCTTGCCGAGGGCTCCTGCTTTCCCCTTCGGGCCTGGCTTGCCAGGGTTTCCTGTTCTGCCCTGGGGACCTGGAAGAGAAATGATCTTATCAATTTTTCTTGTCACTTTTGAGGGAAAGAGCTGATACAGTGAATGGAAGGGGGTTAGAGCATTGCAGCAGGGATTTCATTTAGGAGGAAGCCACCGCTGGTGTGAGAATCCCAATGAAATCCCACCTGGGGCTGGACATCTCCCTGGATTGACCAGCCAGGGCAGGGAATTGGTGTGGTAACAGTGGAACTCTGTCCCTTTTAAGGACCAAAAGGCTGATTCCATTATCTGGCTCACTTGAGAAAAAACAGAGGAATCAAAGCTTTAAAATGTTTGGTTTTTACAGAGTGGGACAGGTTTGTGAAGCTTTCAGAGCCTCACTTTGAGCAAGTGAGTACTTTTGATATCATGTCTCTTTTTTTTTTCTTTGATTTTTTTTTTAAAGCATGAAATTGTTTAAAAACGAGGTAAAAGTAAATCTAGATGTGGTAAAAATCCCAGCCCAGCCCAGCTGGGGGATGAATCAGCAAACAACGGGAGCAGGGGCTGCCTTGAGATAGGAAGGGAGTTGGGCTGGCAGTGATTCTGGCTCGGTGGTATCTGATATGAGTAAAATCGTGAGGATTTATGCAGTATCTCCTGACCTGCTGTAGCAAGAGCAGATCGGAATGCAGATGTGGTTGGAAATCTGCTCTCCAGATTCCCGGTTTGGGGAGGGAGAAGGGAGGCAGTCGCAGGCTGGGCTGGCTGGCGTTGCTGAGGCAGGAGTGCTCTCTAGTGTGGCAGAGGGAAATCACTGCTCTGCACAGGCTGCTCCTGCTGTCCCGACTCCGGCACGATCCAGAGCACAGCCCCGCCTCACGTCTGCCGTTTGCTCTGGATCAGGTCCGGCATGGCCAGTGCCTGCTCCGGGCAGCTCATCCTTCCTTTTCTCAGCTGGCTCTGTTTTGTCTCCTCTAGAGAGCCCTGATCAGCGCAGGGCAAACCTCATCGTGCCACAAAATGAAGGCAACAGGAACCGCCCGCAGCTGTCAGGACGCGATGTGAGTCTGGAACCTCTCTGACAAAGCGGGATCATTTGGAGAGCGGACAGTGGGAATTTCTGGCGGAGTTTCCCATGGAGTGTAGCTGTGAAGGGGCTGTTGCAGCACAGCTCCCACCTTGCCATTGTTATGTTGAGCGCCTCTCTCTTACCTTCATCGCCGTGCTCGCCCTTGTCCCCGTCCTGGCCGTCCTTGCCGTCCTTGCCTGGGAAGCCCATCCTGCCCACGGTCCCAGGAGTTCCTGGCACGCCGGGGGGCCCGGGGGGCCCGGGGGGCCCTGGCAGGCTGCAGGCCAGCTGGGCACCCTCCTGCAGCTCCCGCTTGGCAAAGCCCCCCAGGATGTGGTTTGCCACGCAGGGCACGGTCCAGAGGAGCAGCACGGCAGAGATCATGGCACAGCCTGTGGGGAGGAGCAGCGTGTGGGCACCACTGCCATGCGCTGGTGTAGCAACGTGCATGAAAATGGGAGATCATTTGGCTCGTCTTGGCAGGGTGGGGGAGCTGTTTGCTTTGGTGTGATGTGATTCCAAGGACTTGGCTCACAGAGTTTTCTAGGTCACACCAATATTTGTATCACACTTACTCTTCTCCAAGTCTATATCTGTGGCCATTCCTCATTTTGATTTGCTCCCTGAGCCTCTTTTCCCCAAAAACACCAGGAACAATGGCAGAGTGGTACAGAAAACAGCTGCTTGGGACCAGGGGAGTGGAAGAAGAAGGGGTTTGGTGTGAACATCCCCAGCATGACCTACCCGTGGTTGGGTCACTGGGATTTCTTCAAAGCACAAAGCCCATGGTGTGATGCAGGACAGGACTCAAAAGAGAGGCTGGGCAGGCTTTGGGCCAGGTCTTAGTGCCTTTTGCCTCATCCCCTCCCCACTGCAGCTCAGCTTTAGCAGCTCTCCAGTACTGCTATGTGTAACTCCTGCACTGGGAATAAGATGCTTAAAGCACTGGCTAAATTCCATGTTGGCCTTATCTCTCATCCTGCTCTCAGCTCCTGAGGGGTGGAAATGCATATTTAGATGCTCCAAATCCAGCCAGCTGATCCTACATATTTATGCTCAGTGGGAGCCCCCAGTTCTGTGATATTATAATTAAGAACATGCAGAGGAGAGGGAAATGCAAACCAGATCCAGGGATTTGGCTGCTAAGCCCTTTGGTTCTTCAGCTCTGATTTGCTGCTGCTGAAAGGTGTTGATTTAATGGACTTGTGAGGTGGAAAACACCACCCAGCGTTCATGTGGAAAGTTGAATGAAGGCTTCTGAGATTATGGAAAAGGAAACAAAATGTTCAAATGCCTGTAGAGTGGGAGATCACAGGGAAAGCTGCATGCCCACTTCCCAGGAGCCCCTCCAAAGGGCAGAGAAGCGAGAGGTGTCTGGAGGTAGATGACACAAGCTGTGGCAACGAAAAATGTCATTGGGAGCATAATCTGGAAAAGAGCTGGGAATGCCTCCTGTGGAGAAGAAAGGTGCCAGAAGGAGCAGAGGGTGGGAGGGCAGCTCCTCCTCTGCCAGTTTCTTACCATCATCACTTCTGTTACCTTGAGACAACCCAGCTCCTTGACCTGATGGGATAAAAAGTGGCAAACAAAGTCCCCCGAGGCTGGGAGGTCTGTGGGACCAGCACTTGAATAAGTGGGGAGTATCCAAGTACCTGGATAATTAGCTGGTGCTAATTAATGGCTCCACAAGAACACTTCATCCAATATCCCAGCAACATGTGTGGGATGCAAAGCACCACCACATCCACAAGAGCATCTATAAATAACCTCTTCAAGAAATCTTTTTGAAAGAGAACAAACCTCATGCTGTTCCACCTTAAAAGGAAAATTGTTCTTCAATGTAGAAAGTCCAATGAGCTCCAAAAAGCAAATTGGAAGCAGATCAGCATCTCCTCTCTCCATGGTGTGGGCAGCCAGCCCAGCACGGGAGGCTGTGCAGCAGCAGGGCTGATTTTCCAATGACATTTTAACCAATGGCTTTGTCACCAGGGTTAGGGACCTTTGGGCCACGACCAATGCCTGTTGTGCATTAACGAAGTGTTTCTGTAAGAAAAGATCCTGCCTGGAAGAGTCAGGATCAGCTGCACTTTCTGCTGCTTCCAAGGCAGCTGGGCTGAAATCCCAGAGGAAAATCCCTGAGGGCTGCAAGATGCAGGGTTTGGTGGCACGTGCAGTGGTTGGATGGTGATTTTTTGGCCAGTGAAGCCACTCTGTGCCATGTGGTGGTGGAAATACGAAACTGAGGAAATTGCTGCTTGGAGGGAGGCAGGAGCAGGATGAGGGGACACAGCAGTGAGCAAACACCGTGACTTTCTTCTCTATTTCCTTTAAATATTTGAGGCTTTCTCAAACAAAACATCCATCTTTCTGCCTCACAATTTCCTAGTGTACCTCAAGGTGTCTTAATTAATCTTCAAGATAATCATTATCCCCATGAGCCTAATTCTCAGCTCTGGAGGTTGCCCTGCAGCACCCTGGGGGTGGAAGCAGAAGGAGCCCTTGGGTGCAAGGCTGATTTAGGTAAAATCAGGTGTGACAGCAGTGACAGAACACCTGAAATGGGTAGATTTAACTGATAGGAGCCAAGGAAATACTTGTAGCAACAGGGGTTTGATCTGTTCCCTGCTGCTGCACAAAGCAGCGGCAAAGGAGGGAAAGCAGAGGATGCACCTCCTGTCCTGAACCTGCAGTGCTCTCTTGGCCTCAGGCACCGCGAATTCCTGTGCCAAACCTTCCCCAGCCTGGAGCAGAAACACCAGGAATTCCTGTGCCAAACCTTCCCTAGCCCCGAGCTCAAACCCGACTCGGCAGCTGCCCAGTGCAGGGACAGGCTGAAGGAGGTGGGAGCTCCCAGCAAAGGCTGAGGAATGTTTCCCTCATGGTGTTATTTCTTTAACTGGCAACTGTTGCCTTATGGATTCCTGTGCAGGCTTTGGAAACCTGAGCGCTCAGTGATTTAGACCTTATTTGGGAAGTTTTCAAAGTTAAGGTTAAGAGGAGGGAGAGGAAGAAAAAGGGAAAGTGGATCTACTCACCAGCCTGATCTCCTCAGTGAGATCCTGACAGGCGCTGGCAGCCCCCAGGGCTTCAGGCAGATGTTTTGCTGCAGATCCTGGCCCCGTCCTGCCACAGCAGGTCCTGGGAGGGCTGTGCAGGATTGACTTTGGTCCTTTTTATTCCTGTTTCACTCCTTCTTGTGCGTAGTTTGAGCTCCCTGCAGCAGCTCCACTTTGGCTCCACGTTGCCAAAGGCATATTTTTATTATTGTGTAATGGATCCGTGCCTCTTCCTCAGTCACGTGGCACGGGAAGAGTTTTTTACGCACATGTGGCTAGAAAGCTCTTGATGCTTGGGGAGCTTTTCCCTTTCTCCCTCTCCCTTACAATCCTAGAGGAAAGACTCGGGGGTTGCCTAGATCACTTCTGATTGATGCTGCCCCTCTCTGCTGTAGCTGCTACCCACACAAGCAGGGAATGGGTAATGCTGATCCAACTGGGGAACAATTTTGACATTTTATCCTGGAGCATTAAAGGGAAGAAAGTCTTGTCCTAGAGGTGGAAACTCACTTGAATCACTCCAGGCTTGAATTTAAGGACAAAGTCATGAAGCAGCAGCTCTGCAAATGCAAATTTGTACCTCAGCACTTCTTCAGGCTGATGTGCACTACAAAATACAACTTTATCATAGGGATGGCAGGGCAGGAATGATTCTGTCTTGTGAAAGGGTTGAGATTTTGTTTTGAGCTTGGAAAATAATTACAACTGCCCAACAATTGCTTCGGGTAAGGCAGGAACAGCAGGAGCAGCAGCTGAGGCTGGAGCAGGATGCTCTGGGATGCTGCCAGGGTTGGTATTGACCACACTCATCTCTGGTTGTGGGTTCCTGCTCTGGCCCCAGCAGGATCCCACACGGGGCATGGGACAGGCGTGTGCCTGGTGGCAGGGCTCCAAACCCTGCCCTGCAGCCAGCAAATCCTTTCTGTTCAGTGCAGGACATCAGCTGATCAGGAGAATGCTGGAATCTGTAGCGGTATGTTTTGGATTTTTACAAAGTTCTCCCCTCCAGTCATAGCTAACTCCTGGATCCTGCCCATCATCCTGCAGTCCCACCCTGATACCTGAGAGATTCCAGGAAGGCTGCTGAGTGATTTGTAGGTCCCAGGTGTCCCATTCCTTTTTCACGCACTGTATTGTTTCACTGATGTCCCCCTTTGCCCAGGGTCACTCCTCCCTTTGATTGGTCTCATGCCTGTACCATCCCATGTTTCAATACTGTACTTAAGGTCAGAACCAGAGGGAAAACCTGCTTTCTGCAGGCTCTCCTCTGGATGAAATAAACCAGATCTGAACCCCAGAAGTCCTCCCTTCTTTCGCTCGCCAGTGTCACGTTTTCTGCCTGAGGCTCAAACCCACCAGGATCGGGAAGGATACAGGACGGTATCTTTAAATGTGAGGTCAGTACCAAAGCTAGCCGGAGAAACACTGAACTCCGACAGGAATCATCATTCCATGCTCTGCCCAGATCCATCCTCCTCAGAGCTGTCGTGGTTTATTTTTAAGCTTTCCCCTGTGCTCGCTTTTGGCACTTGGTGGGAACGGATCTAACATAAAAATGAAATCTGTACACAGTTGGCTTTGTGAGCTGGGGCCAGTTTAGGTGCTCCTGGGAGGACTGGGAACATTTGGCTGAGGAGCACAGGGCTGTTTTCGTGCTGTGCTGACAGTCCCCCAGAGCTCCTGCAGAGCCAGAGCCCAGTCCCAGCTCCCTGACACTGAACAACCTCCAGGAGAACAACCCCCCCTTCCCAAACCCCTGCAATCATCAGCTTTGCATTTCCCAGGGAAAAGGGCTGTTCTAGAAAAGCTGGCTCACCTCTGGCACTGGGGTGAGCACAGCTGGGACAGACCCAGACATCCCTTCGAGGGCTGCTCTGGATATTGGTCAGATAGAAATTCTCACTTTTTGCCTGTTTCCATGAAGTTTGTAAGAACCCAGACCTCGTGCTGGGCCCCTCTGCCTGGGTGTGGTCCAAAAGGCTCAAGGCATTGCACATGAAATAAGAAACCAGGTGGAAGCTTCCCCTGGGCTTTGCTGCACTGCCAGTTGGATGGGCCTGGGAAGGCACAGTGGTTTCCTCAGACACTGATGGTGTGGAAAAGGAAAGGCTCCTCTGCTCCTACCCCACAGCACCTGTGCTTTGGATGGGTGTGACATGGGCCAGGGATGAGAGGATGCTTGGACACACAGCAATCCTGCCAGGCAGCTTCAGGCAGCAGCAGGGAATTTACAGTTCAGGGTGATTTTGTGCCCAGGTCTGCAGCAGTGATAGCCTGACCTAGTTCAGCAGTGTGGGGGAAAACTGTTAGGAAGCTCCTGCCAGGCAGATGGAAAATCTGTCTGTGCTGCATGGCCAGGCCAAGCTCCACCGGGGTCCCAGACAGCTCTGCTGAGAACACTTGGCAGCACAACTGACTGAATAAACAAAGTGCACAGGGAATCAGAGCTGCCTGAGACTCATGCTCAGTGCTTTTTGTGTCAGTGAGACTGCAGAGGACATTACAGCAGATCTGGCCCCCTCTGTGCTGCTTTTTAGCAGAAGCCTCTGTGCTGTGACTCCCGTGGTGGTCCCAAGGACAGGTGAGGCTGGGGCTGCTTTTGGGGTGAATAATGCCAAAACCAGCCTGATCCATGGATCCCAAAGTTAAACATCCTGAGAGTGAGGTGAAAATGTGACAGAAGATAATGTGCCTGATAAAGGAACAAACAAGGGATGCTACTGACACTTTACCCAAAGCTGTTGAGCTGGCACATCTGACTGACAGGCCCACTTTTCAACAGAGGGTTTTCCAACACACCTCTCTTGGTGAGTGTGTAGAGATTCCTCCCTGGAGTGGGGACACCCCTCAAGGCCACTCCTCAGGGCTGAGCCAAAGAGATTTGCCCACAGTAGTTGGTCTGGATGAGTAACACCATTCTCTAGTTAGTATTTTTTGCCATCTTTAGTATAATTTAGTAAATCCTTCAATTTTGCTTCAAAAATAGTGCACTGTACTATACCAGTAGTTCTGGCTACCCATACTAGGTAGCAAATAATTCTGTTTAAGGCCTTTTTAATCTTATCATTAGCATGATAAATCATTTCTATATAAATATATCTGGTTTGCCATCCTTCATCCTGCAGGACAAAGTCACCCAAGGGTTCAATCACCCTTTGCTGTTGCTGTGCACGTGCTGTGGGGGAGAAGTGGGATTGCCTAAACGGGGGTGACTATCAGTTCCCAGCCCAGGACAGGGCTGTGTCCCAGCCTGGAAGGATTTCCCCTTGTTTACCTTCTGAGCACTCACTGGTTTCATTGTCAGGTACTGACCTTGCAGCCATGACTTTGTAACCGAATAAAATGATTCAGCAAATGCCAGAAGAGCTGAAATTCACCCCGGGGCTGGAGGCAGCCTAAAAACCAGCAATAACAATGGGAGTGTGTCTCACCAAACATGAGTGTCAGTGCTTTGGGGTTTTGGGGAGATACTAATGGGAAGGAAGAAGCATTTTTCCACCCAAGGCCTCCAGTCTTAGTGTGGGATGGTGAGTTGAGTAATTTTTATTGTCCTGCATAGAAGCAGTTTGGAAGTCTGTAAGCAGCCTACAGAGAGTGATTGTCCCTCTCCAAAAGCCCTCATAAAAATGAGTCAAAACCCTGTTTAAACTGAAAGGATGCCCTCGAGACCATTAGCTCTGCTTAGGAGCTGCAGCCCTGACCCATTAAGATAAAAATAAATAGAGCTTATTTTGGGAAGACGGAAGTGGGAACCAGCCCAATCACCAGTGAGCCATTGCCAGAACTGAGCAGATGCTGTGGAAAGCTTGGGGTTGTTGCTTTTTGTTCCATGTACCTTCTATTAATAATTTAATGTAAATTTTGGTAAATTCTGTAATTCAAAGTAAATGCAGCAATTTTTGTAACTCACCACAGTTGGCCCCTGCCTTGATACTGAGTAACATAGAAAGGGTTTCTGAAAATGCCTTGTATTTCCCAATTACAAATAAAAACCCTCCAGCCCCCCTGCTGTGCAGTTTGCAGCACCAGACTTGTACCTTAACCATATCCAATAATAATGTAAAATAAACAAGACACCAACAAAATGAGAAACAATTTCCCTACCTTAAAGCCACAACTGAATCCCATGGCAGAGACCCTGCAAGAAGAATAAGAACTGTTATTTCATTTAAGAGCAATTCAAAAAGATTCTGAAAAAATAACCCACAGCTGGTGTACAGCAGGCGACCTCAAACCTCACCTCAGCCAGCAGACAGGGCAGATAACACCAGCAGACTCTCCATTTTTCACAAGTTCTGATTCTTCAGGGCTTTCTTTGCTCTCCAGCTTGTAAACAAGAGCTTGTCAGGCAGGAAAATACACCAGGGAAGCTGAAAGAGATAGTAACGAGCCTGGCAAACTCAGCTTTCCACTGCAGCACACCAAGGCAAGAGGGAGAGCATCTGATACAAGCCCTAATTAAGCTACCTGTAAGATGCTCTCAAAGCAGCCTCAAACCTTCTTCCTTAACAAAACCCACAACTTTAGACCGAGGGAGCAGCTGGGAGCTGGGTTGTTCAGCTCAGAGCTGGTGAAAATTACTCCACCAGCACATGGAAAGAGGCCAAAGGCTAAGAGCAGTAATATTTAACTTTCTATATTCCTGCAAATAAACCAGGATTAATGAGACCAGGCAACACTAATGCCTCCCCAGCTCCCTCTCTCCCAGCTCGTAATATCCCATGTGAAAAAGCTTAATTCAGAATTAGTATCTCTTTATAATAAGCTTTCAGGGGCAAAGCTTAGCCCAAATGCAATGAACCTGTGGTTTCAGGGTCCAGCTGCAGATCTTTCTCTTTGCTCCCTAATCAGAAAGAAACCTCCCTCACATTCCACAGCTGCAACCTATATAAGGGATGGGGCTCAGGCATTCTTTTTTTTTCCCTTGAATACCTGAGGGGAGGTTTGCCTTTTTTTTTTTTTTTTTTTTTTTTTTTTTTTTTTTTTTTTTTTTTTTTTTTTTTTTTTAAACCCCCTTCTCATTTACAGCCCTCAAGAGCATGGAGAGCACTTGGAGGATTTGTGTTTGTTTGTACTGCTGCCTGCCCTGGCTCTCTACTGGCACCCAGTGCTCCCCCAGCTCCAGGGGCCGGGGGGGCTCTGAGGATGCCCCTGGGTTTTTGGCAGCTCCCGAGGATGCTGCCAGCGAGCTCAGCGCGGTGCTGCAGCTGCCCCGAGGCGGAGGACCAGCCCATGCTTTCCTGCCGCCCCTGCTCAAAGTGCTGCACGACCGCGGCCCCCGGAGCTGGCACAGCGAAGCCCCGCGGCTGCAGCCGGACTCCAGGGCCCTTCGGTACATGAAGAGGCTGTACAGGATGTCTGCCACCAGAGAGGGCATCCCCAAGGCGCAGCGAGGCCGCCTCTATAACACGGTGCGGCTCTTCACCCCGTGCTGGGAATGTGAGCACAGGGGTCTGGGGAAAGGTAGGTGTGCAGTGCTTGGGCTGGGAAGGTTACACGGGGTTTCTGTGCGTTCTGTGCTGGCAGCACGAGATAAAAACATCGCCTTTCTTTAGAGCTGTTGCTATTTTAGTCCTGTAGGCTCTTCTCCTAAACGGTGGGAGTTTTTCATAGCCTACTTCTTCCTGAATGGCATTAGGCACAGACTTCACAGGCTGGGGAACACCACACAAGTGGTAGGTACAAGACATGCTGATGTTTTGGGCTGACTCATCTCCTCATGAGTCAGAAAAAGCCACAAGCAGATCTAAGTAAAGTAAGAAAAGTGGAAAAAATGTTGAGGCATAATGGGCAGCGCGTTTCCTTCTACAGCCTGTCTTGGTTTTGCTTTTTTTTTTAAAAACCACAGCACTGGCATGAGACTTGTACAAAACTGCCAGAACCTAGTGCCAGAGACTCCTCTCCCTGCCTGGTACATTTGCTAGAGAAGAATCATGACCAAAACCTGAAGGGAAGAATAGAATTACTCACAAATCAGGCTCAGAACTGGGATGGCTGGGCATTCTGTAACTTATGGTGCTTCCATGGTTTTCTTAAATGTGGGCTGACCACAACAACACCTAGATAGAAATCACTGGCTGTTAATCCTGCTGAGGTGACCTGAGTTCTCCTGACTCAGATTTTTCACTAGGAAAACAGATAAGCACAAGCACTGCACTGCTGCACAGGAACAGTCCTTTGAGGTGGAATTCATGGTTTGTATCATCTGCAGTGTTTAGTTCCTCTTACCCCACACCAGCACTAAAGAGACAACAGCTGGCTTCCTCCTGTGCTGGGTCTTTTAAAGAAATCCTAATAAGGGTTAAAATCAGGGGGTTTCTTTGGTTTGTCTTAATTTCTGCATTTCTATCTCATGTCCCCAAACAAAGTAGAAATTTCATGTAGTAAATGTAAGGAAGGGCATCTAAATTGTTTTCTTCTGCTGCTGAATATTTTTTTTACTTTCCTATACAACAGTATTTATGTCTAGGTGGAAAAATAAGACACACTAACACTACAGAAATCTGTTTCCCTTCCCAGGAGATGTTCACTCTGTGGATTTACTCTTCAACTTGGATCGTGTTACTGCTCTGGAGCACTTACTCAAGTCTGTCTTGCTCTATTCCTTTGACACATCTGTTCCCATTTCCTCTTCCATTACCTGCATATGCCATTTATCCCTTAAGGAACGTGATTTTTCCAGCCAAGTTTGTCCCAGCATTTCCCATTCTCTAGCTTTTAGCCTACACTTTGACATTAGGAAACGCAAATGGGTGGAGATGGATGTGACTTCTTTCCTCCAGCCTCTGATTGCCACGAACAGGAGGAACGTCCATATGGTTCTGAACTTCACTTGTCTGATGGGTGACCCACAACGGAGCACGAAACTGGAGAACTCTGTTAATGTGACACTGGTTCCCCCATCCCTTCTGCTGTATCTGAACGACACCAGCGAGCAAGCTTATCACCGGGGGAGCTCACTCGGGCACGGGAGGAAAAGCAGCAGCCCCCTCGTAGATCCTCCAAAGGGTGACAAAGGACAAGGCAACCCCCAGGGTAAAAGGGCCTCTCGCCAGCGCAGGAACGAGAATCCAAAAGCGGCCCCAGCCACATCGCCTCATAACCTGAGCGAGTACCTGAAGCAGCTGGTGTTCCCTCAGCACGAGTGCGAGCTGCACAACTTCCGCCTGAGCTTCAGCCAGCTGCGCTGGGACCGCTGGATCATCGCCCCGCACAGGTACAGCCCCCAGTTCTGCCGGGGGGACTGTCCCCGCGCCCTGGGCCAGCGCTACGGCTCCCCGGTGCACACCATGGTGCAGACCCTCATCTACGAGCGCCTGGACCCCTCTGTGCCCAGGCCATCGTGCGTGCCGGCCGCGTACAGCCCGCTCAGCGTGCTGACCATCGAGCCCGACGGCTCCATCGCCTACAAGGAGTACGAGGACATGATCGCCACCAAGTGCACCTGCCGGTAGTGCGGGCTCTGCTTCGCTCACTCTGGGGTGGCTTTGCACTCTCGAATACGGGTTTTAGTTCTGCATCCTCAAGATCTGTAGCTGCAATGGACTGAGCAGCGTTACTGTAGCTCCGGGAGCTGGGATTTAGCACGGAATTAGCAGAAGGGGTTCACAACAGAGCACTGATTTTCGTACTCACTCAGCCTTTCTAGGATGTGCAATGAAATGTAAATAGTGTCTTTTTATCGGGAGAATTTTGCATTTAAAATGGGGGAAAGATTTCAACTACTAAATGTCTATTTTAAGCTGCTATATTACAGATTTAAAAAAAAATAAAGAAGATAAATAAATGGCTATCACACATACCCTGACATGCAGTGCCTGCTACTCTGCCTCTACAGAAACCTTCTGTGTGACATTTCCAGCAATGACTAGGAAGAGAAGAAAGTGTTTAACGTTAGAATTATTTCTTCAGTTTTTCATTCTCTTTCCCTACCACACTCCAGCCTTTCCAAGCAGTTTCATAGAGTTACCAGGTTGTTTTTTGCTTTTCATCTGTTGCACTCTTTGGGCTTTCACAGCTAAAAGAAGGGTAAGAATTTAAGGGGAGCTGTGGGTAATTTGTGAACACTTAAATCAAGGCACTATTTTGGTAACAACTGGCATCAGGCGAGGCTTCCTTTGATTCAAGAACAAGGAGCAACTGTTCATGGGGTGAGGGCAGAGGATTCCACTGGATGTCCACACTGCCACTGGCTTCTGAAGTAGGAAGAATTGTTTAAAAAGCTTAATCTCCAAAAATGGCTTCTAAAAGCTTTAAATGTGTTGATGTAAATGCTGTTCAACTGGTTTAATGTTCTGAAATGTGGGGCCACAGCTTTGTTTCCTCTCACAATGAAGCTGAGTAACAAGTGCCTCAACTCTAGATGCTTTTACATCACATTTTTACTGTAATTGATTTATTATGATTTATTTTCTCCTCCTGCATTTGGGGGTCATACACAAAACCTCTCAGCTTTAGTGGGGATTTTTCTTGCTTGTTTGTGTGTTTGTTTGTTAATTAAATGCTGTGGAGCAGCACTATCTTGTAAAACTTGTTCAGAACATCCTTTGACTTGCTAATGGATTAATAAATAAATGCTGTAACTTGGTGCACTCAGCCACACAACCAGTGCCTACCTTAGATCCTGAGCAATTTCAGAGGCTGGGAATTCAGAGCAGGGTAGGGCAGGGACTGCTCCTGAGGGGCTGCTGCCTGGTGTGACAGTTCACCTGCTCGCTGAACCCACGGATATGGGGGTGTCTGGAGAGCTCCTGGAGGTGCAACAGGCACAAATCTGCCCCAAAAGTGAGGATCCTGCTGTGGGTTTCAGTCTCTGACTGCTGAAATCAAAGTGGTTGATACCAAAAGCTCAAAACAGAATCTTGGTGTCACATAAAACCATCCTGGTGCCAGCACTACGGGCGGTTGGGTGAGTTTGGATTGTATCACTCCTGCTCATCATTTCAAACTTTGGGAATTTGGCTTTGCTCACCTGCCAGAGAAGAAAATAAATGGAATTGTTTCCTGAGACAAACCCTTCTACTTGTGGTGAAATGTCTAATGTAGTCCAATAATCCTAATATATTATAATATTCCATTAATGGGGATCATATTTAATACAGTCTAATAATATTAAATTCTAATATATAAATATGTAATATTTTGTAGTAATTCCAGTAATGTTGAACCTAATACATTCTAATAATTAATTCCAACAATGTTGAAGATGTTTAACATATTCTAACAAATCTAGTATATTGTAATTAGTTTAAATAAAGGCAAATATGTCTAGTATATAATAATAATCCAAATGAAGTTCAAAATGTCTAATACAGTTTAATAATTCTACTATAATTCAAATCATTGTGAAAATATCTAATATTCTAACCATTCTTACCTCATCTAATAATTCCAATAATATTAAACATGCCTAATATCTTCTAATAATTTCAATTATGTGGAAGATGGTTAATTACAGTAATTCCAATAATTATCCATTAATGTGGAAGCTGATTAATTCTTATAAATCTAATATATTCTAATTATAATTGCAATATTGTTGATGATCTCTAATATATTCTAATAATTTAAATAAATTTGGTCGAATATATTCTATAATTCGAATAATACGAAATATATCTAATAATTATAATAGACTTTATGAATCATTTCGGTAATACAGAAGATATCTAATATAGCCTAATAGTAATTTCAATTATGTGGTAGATGCCTCATACATTCTAATAATAATAATTCCAATATTGTTTAGGATGCTTATTGCGGGGGAGGTAAGGTGTGGCGGGATATTTAACCTTTAAAAGCTTTTTCCAGCGCAAACTATTCCATAATTCCACGATTTTCTGCTTCAGACGCTCCCGTTGTTCGTCGGAACTCCACAATCTCCACACAAAAGTGGTTTTATTTTCTCTATTATTTGTTTTTGGCGGCTTTTCCGCGCTGAGGCGCCGCCCCCCCCCCCCCCCCCCCCCCCTCCCCTCACGGCGCAGGTGCCGCGCGTGACCCACCCCCCCCCGCTCCCCTCAGGGCAAGGCCGGCTTATGGCGCACACCGTTTATTAAAAATCGCCTGTTAAAAACACACTTTAGTAAAACCGTGTTTGATCGCGCACACATTCCATCGCCTCTACGGTTTATTACAAACGGGAAGCGCAGCTGGCGGTGGCCCGGAAGGCGTCGCGGAGGCAGTTCCGGGGCGGGCGGCGGCCATTGCGCGGTGACCATAGCGCCGTGACCGAGGGGACACCGCGGCCATGGGGAAGCACTTCGGGAACCTGGCGCGGGTGCGCCATGTCATCACCTACAGCCTGTCGCCCTTCGAGCAGCGCGCCTTTCCCAATATCGTGTCCCACGGCATCCCCAACGTGGGCCGCCGCTTCGCCTCACAGGTGTTGAAGGTGGTGCCCCGTGAGTACAGGGGGGATGCCCTCTTTTTTGTACCCTCTTCGTAAATTTGGGGAGGGGGAGCAGTGGGAGGGTTGTGGGATGTTGTTTTGTCGCAGGAGGTAGGTGCCGTGCGCGGTGCAGTGTCCCCTCATTGCGGTGTCCCCGTATTGTGAATATCCCTTTCCCGCAGTGTCCCCATGTTGTAAAATCCCCTTATTCCAGTGTCCCCTCCCTGCAGTGTCCCTTTATCGGTGTCCCCCTCAGTGCGTCATATGTCACTTTATTGTGCATAGCCCCTTACTGCGGTGTCCCCTTACTGTGAAAGTGCCATTATTGTGAGTGTCCCCTCACTGCATTATCCCCTTAAGCAGTATTCCCTCGTTGCACTGTCCCTTCATGGAGAATGTCCCTTTCTAGCAGTGTCCCCTCATACCGCTGTCCCCTGATCGTGCCTGTTCTCTGTCCCTGCCAGCCCTAGCCATCGCTTACCTCATTTATTCCTGGGGGACGGAGGAGTTTGAGCGGCTCAAGAGGAAGAACCCGGCTGACTACGAGCACAACCAGTGACCAGAGCAGTGACCACGTGGCTCCAGAGCTCCTTGGGGACCTGCTGTGCTTGTTCCCATGGCTGGAGGGGATTAACAGGGAGATAAGACTTGGTTAATAAACTGTAACTTTGCCCCATGACTCTGTGTGAAATCTGTGTCTTGAGCTCTTTGAGGTGAGGAGCATCAAATCCCTTGTCTGGTTCTCTCTGTACAGGCAGATAATCACGCTGAAGTTCCATGTACTCGGATGTTTTTATCTTAGAGCACTTCCAGCCTTCGTAATTCCTGTTTCTTTGAAATATTCCTCAATACAAAGTGCAGCAAGGGCTGGTTTGAAATTCTTCCTTGTCCCGTTTATTTTTCCCATCACTGGCCACTGCTCTTCCTCCAGCCTTGGGATCTGTGAAAAACAAACACTCCCTGGTTTGGTATTGATTAAAGCTGGGTGGTCTGGCTAGTGGCTTGGGATTTGGGCTGGACCCTGACCTCTGGCCAGAGGCTTGCTCTTCACGGGAGCCCTGGGCAGGAGATGAAGAGGAACAGGTACAGGCTGCACCAGGAGAGGTTTCATCTCTGTGTAACAAAGGAATTTTTTCCAGTGAGAACAATCAGTCCCTGGAACAGTCTGGGGGTTTCAGGAGGTGGTGACTGGACGGGGTGCCAGGTAACCTCCCCTGGGCTCCCTTCCCACAAATGCCTGCACCAGCTGATCTGCCAAGGTCCATTCCAACCTGGGCTGTTCTCTGATCCTGTGATTCTCATTACCTAGTTACACAAATGTTAATTGGGTGCTTAACTACATTCTGGTATCTGATCAGTGGTAAGAGGCTGCACTAGAACCTCCTTGAAAACTGCTGGGAGAAGCAAGGCTATTTAATGCCTGATGATGATTAAAAAATCAGCTGCTGCTAATAAAATTGTTTAAATATGTGACAAATGCATCCTGTGTCTCTGAGTACAGAAACACTTTCACTGTTGGAAGTTCAGAACACCTGACTGATTCCTTTATCCTAATTTTTTCTTCCCAGTGTTCCACTGACTGCCTCCAGTTCCCACCCATACAGAGCAACATGTTGGTGTTCCTGCTGTGCTATTCCTGTAGCTGTCCTGGGAGTTTATCTTATCTGCAGGGGAGGAATGACGTTTCCCTGTGTGAATTTCCCTGTGTGCTCAGGGCTGGGCTGTCAGGAAGACAGTGATGCTCAGGCTCTCACTTCAGGAAGCTGGAGCAATGCAATTTTTATAGCTCAATGCTGGAGTATTTTGGGGCTCACTCAGACCACACGAGACTGAGCTCAGCCTCTTGTGTTTCCTTCAAGCACAGCCTGAGGTTCGCATAAGTGGCAATAAAATCAGTCAGCCAGCGCTCCCAAGTTGTGCCAAAAATACTCTGCTTAACTGCGTTTTGGGTCGCTGGTTATTTTCTAGACAGCTTAAGCAAGTAGGGAGCAACAAACTGGCTGCTGTGGCTGTGAGCTGACAGAGATGCATAGAGGCAGATTTATCCCAAAAGAGACCTCAAAGCCCATCCAGTGCCACCCCAGCCATGGGCAGGGACACCTTCCACTAGCCCACGTTGCTCCAAGCCCTGTCCAGCCTCTCCTTGGACACTGCCAGGGATCCAGGGGCAGCCACAGCTTATTCTGGGAAATGTGTGTCAAGGCCTCACAGGGAACAATTCCTTCCCAGTCTTCTATCTAACCCTGCCCTCTTGCAGTTTGAAGCCATTCCCCCTTGTCTGTCACTGTGCCTGTGTGAGTCCCTCTCCCTGAGATGTTTCATTCAGAACGTGGTGTCCTGCTCACGGTGCCTCCAAGAGCCGCAGAGCTGGGTGGCCTCTGAGAGCCCCTGTGGAGCTCTGCCTTGGCAGCTCAGTCCCCATGTGCTGTCCCAGCAGCTCTGCTGGAGGGCAGCAGCTGCCCGAGGCTCTCACGAGGTCGCTGCTCCTGGCCCAGGGGCCAGACTAACGCAAACAGAGGGGCAGCAGCACGGCGGCCACGCGCCGGCCCCGGGACAGGGTCAGCCCCACGGCGGGGTCAGCATGGAGGGACAGGGTCAGCGCCCAGGGGCAGGGACAGTGCCGAGCTGCTCCATCAGCAGCTTGTTGCTACCCTGCCCGGCCACCCTCTGCCCCTGCCCCATCCTGCCCCTGCCCAGCCATCCTGTGAGCGTGCCCACCCATCCCAACCCTGCCCACCTCCGCCTTGGATGCAGACCCTGTTCCCAGCTGGGATGGCTCCTGCCGAACCTGCGGCAGTGGGAGTTCGATCCGTGGGCATTTCAGAATCTGAACAAGGTGCTTGAAAAGTTTTCACTCATTTATTTCTGCTCACTTTTGGGCAACTATTAGAAGTGGCAACAAAGCAATATTTTGTGCGTGTCCTCACATCCCTGCTGTGGGTCTAACTGGCCTGTGGGAATTGTGGGCATGGAAAGGACCAGCTCAGTTACACTCTTTTTTCCTCCAGTTTCTTGCACAGAGCAGTTTGCTGCGTGACAGGGACACAGTCTGATGCAATCAGTGACCCAAAAGGACAGACAACAATCCTGATATATCATCACAAAGTACCAACCTTCCCCAGCCAAAAAAAAGCTGAGAGATGGTGACTTACAGAGAGCTCTGCTGCTCTTCCAAATCCTGTAGTTCATGGAAAAAATCAAGGCTCCTGCTGCTGCCTTGTCCTCCTTTGTGCTCTACACTAGTGCCTGATGGAAACAGCAGAAATTAGAACTCTGATGCATGAAAAGGAAGGACTCCATGGGAAAAACAACTGAGAAATGCCCAGCCAAATATAAAATAAACTTTTTAAGTTCAGCTACTTGTCTGCTTTATTTACTGTCCCATTTCCTTCCCTTCTTAAGATCCAAGAAGGTGAAATAATGAAAATTTTGCTTCTTCCTCCCAGAGAAGCAAAACAAATAGGGCAGAGGAAGGTGTGTAAGAACCATCCTATGATGGGAATGACTGAATAGTGGTTGTAGATTGTGCTGGGAAGGTTTTTCTTTTAATCCCAGTGAAATTTGGGCTAAGGGGTAATCATCTGACATCACAGCATTATCTTAATCTAAGTCACTCGCCCTCCACGCTGGCACTTGTGCCTTCATATTAAGCAATCAGAGAAAGAGAGCCTGTGACATCCAGATCTGTATTTACAATTTAGCTGAAACACAGTTCATTATACACTTACTGCTTTATAAAGTATTTACTTGAATTAAAACAGAGTGTTCCAAAATCTGCACACAGTGACACAAGCTGGAATTTTCTATTTCACTCTGCAATCTCAGAGATGTGAGGCACATGGGACAGATGTGGGAAGCAGACAGAGCCACAGCGTGGTTTGGGGTGGAAAGGCCCTTAAAGGCCCTGCAGTTCCCCCCACCTTCACTAGCCCAGGTTGCTCCAAGCCGCATCCAACAAGATCCACAAGATCTCACAGGTGAGGAGCCTGGGGACAAGCACAAGTGTGTAAGCAGAGGAGATGAGAGTTACCAGCTCTGCTCACAATTTTCTCTGCTGCTGCAATCTCACTCCACAGTGGAAAAACTGAAGCTTCCTCTCAATGACAAAGAGCCCCTCCACCCCCATGGGAGTTGCTGGCACTTTTGGAAGCCTGATGGTGAGTGACACAGCTCGAGGGCAGAAACCACAGTCTGCACATGGAGCTCCTCAGCTCCAGACAGGCCCTGAGCAGCCTCTTCCATTATCTACCTAGAGATGATTATCTCTGACACCTTTGGATTCCTGGGGGAAGAGCTCTATGAGTTAGCACACATTTTACAATTCCCAAACCTAGCTGGAAAGTGTTACACCTGCTTTTTGAGCACTGTGTGCCTGGAAATAAAGGTTAAGCAACTTCTTTACGGTTCTTTCATGTACCAATAGTGAGAAATAAATCAAAAGGAGTTCTCTGCTCCAAATCAGCTTGGTGAGACAACCCTTACCCCTGGTTGGCTAACTCAGAGCTACAGAAGTTAAGTTAGGCTTTTGATCCTGACCATAATAATTTGGGCCACCACCCCACCCCCCGCCCCGCCTTTTGCTTAAAAATAGCCCATGGAGTTCTGGTAACATCTTAGGTGGGCTTTTAAAAAAGGAACAGTTGGCACAAGGGGTCAGCACAACTGACCAGACAAAGTACAAGTGGAAGGGGAGTAAATCATTAGCTCGAGACAGGCCTTGAACCAGATCACTGCAGCAGATGTAGACTTAGCAATTCCCTCTTGTTCCAAAGTGAACTTTGGCCCTGTAATAACTGGCAGCTGATACAATGATAAGAGAATGAAGTCTATAAAAATGTAGCTGAAAGCCTGGGAAGTCCTGACTGGAGCTCTTTGTGCCTCCTCTCAGCCCACGGCTGCTCCAAGTGACAGCTCCCGCCGGGAAGATGCACTGGTGGAAAGTGATGGCAGCCCTTCTGCTCTGCTCACTGCTGCTCAGCCAGGTAAACCGAGATAATGCTGAAATAAACTATTTAAAGGGCTAATTCAAAGGACAGGTGGTCCATCAAAGCTGTTATGATTTGGATGGACATCTGGCAGGAGTTAAGAGGGGGATTTTTAGAGGATCCAGCATGATAAAAATGTAGAGTTACTGCCTAGGGAATACTGGGCTACTCTGAGCCATAGCTCAGCCAGTGATTCTGCCTTCACTCCCAAAAAGATTAAAACCATCGTTAATTTTCATAGATATTTCTTTGGGGTTGGGCTGCAAGCAGTGCTTTACCCTAAGGGTGCTGCAATGTGAAAATCAGGACGATTTCAAGCGCTTCACTGAAAATGAAGACCATTGACCTCAGCAGCAGCACAAGGAAGTGCTGGGGCTGCCACGTGTCCTGACTGTCACCCTGCTGTGTTTCAGAGCCACGGCGTGTCCCTGTCCCTGTCGCAGCCCCACGCCCAGCCCCGCAGCCCCCGGCAGCGGCGGATGACGCCCTTCTGGAGAGGGGTGTCCCTGAGACCCATCGGAGCCTCCTGCAGGGACAACAGCGAGTGCCTCACCATGCTGTGCAGGTAAGCACGCTCACCGGGCTGGGATGCACACAACCTCCCACCTGGGCTCAGCCAAACGGGATCCAGAGGTCACTCGGTGCATTAAAAAAAGATACCAGGAATGGGGATGAGGCAACAGACTCAGACTGTTTAGTAAGCAGAGCAAACAGAGCAGAGTCCAGGGCTCCCGAGTGCCAGCCCCAGTCCTTTCACTGCAACCTCAAATAACCTGGCTGGGCAGAGAGAACAGAGAGCTCCAGACAGCTTTTAGACAGACCTTCCCTTTAACCCTTCCTTTTAAAGCATGTACTAACAAAAAGTGTATTAATATCTTACTCTAAATTAATCATTTTAAGCTCATAGTTTAAAAAGCAATTACAATATCAAAAGCTATTTGGTTGTCATTAGGCATAAGCAAATTGTGCAACTACACATAAATTGATTAGTTAAAATTATTACTTAATGATTGAAAGGTGATTTTGTATGGCACCTGTTGTACACACACACCAGCACTCAGATATAGGATGGAAAATAGTGATTTTCTACTATATGTAAATAGCAGTAATGCATATGGTATATCCTATTACTAATGAATATAGTAGATCCTATTATTAATGAATATTGTATATCCTATTATTAATGAATATCGTATATTCTATGAATGAATATTGTATATCCTATTATTAATGAATATTATTATAAATAAGCTTATTTTATATTACAAATTATTTGGGTATATAAGTAAATAGGACAGGGTGGTTGGGCTGCTATGCTCTGTTTGGAATTCTGATGGAAAGCAAAGACCAAAAACTGAATGAAGACTGAACATTTGAGGGGAATTGAGTGTGCCTGAACTCAGCACTGCTGGCACAGGGGCACAGAGATGTCCCTGGGTCCCCTGGCTGAGCCTGGCAGGGGCAGCCCCAGCTCCCAGTGCCTAATGCTGGTTTTTTTTTTCCAGGAAAAATCGCTGCCTCCTCTCCACGGCCTCAGCGTGAGCTGGCACCAAGCACAGCCTTGCACTGTTACTGCTGACCATGCTCCACACACTTGGGATGTATTTATTGACTGCTCAGGAGCTGCAAGGGCCTCGAGCAATCAGGGTATTTAATATTTCTGTCACACGTGCTGATAAAAGGACTTCAAAGAGCTCGAGAGCATCTCCTCCCACAGCCATGCCTCAGGAGGCCTCTGGCCAAGCTCAATAAAAGGGCTCTGCATCTCCTCCTCGTTTGGTTTTTTTGTAATGTTTTCTATTATTTATTTGAAGGTGTGAATTAAAATATATATTGAGCAAAGCAGCTTGGTTTTCCTTGTATCTTGAGCAAAGTGGATGGTGAGCACAGAGCTGGGGCTCAATTCCAGCCAGACTCTGGACATTCATCCTTCCCCCTGGCAAGGGCAGAAAGTGGATCAGGGCCCATCTCCTCCCAATCCAGCTCTTATCAGTCCTCAGATAAAGGCCTGTTGGAAAGAGGGAGCCAACCTGATAATACTGATAGCAGTTCCAATATCCCAAATATATCCAGCGATAAATGGAATGAGAACTATTTACTCTTAATTACTTCTAATCAAATTTACTTAAATACACGTCCTAGACTGACTTTTGCCACTGACCTTATCTCCTCTCTTAAAATGAACTGATCAAAATGCTGTTTTGATGTGCTGGATGCTGCCTTGGAGGCTGAAAGACAAAAAAAAAAAAAAATCAACAAGTCTGGACACACACACTGGATGCTACTTTTCTTTTGTTTCACAGAGCAATAGCATCAAGGAAAGAAAATTCTGCCTAAAAATGCATTTCCAGGGAGAAGAAGGCCCCACAAAACAGATACAAGCACAGGGGGTTGGAAGTTTAATACAGAAAATCTATTTGATATTTATTAAACTTAGTTTCTCCAGTTACAGTTTTGCATTGTACAAAGCATTTTAATGACACAGTAGTTAAAAAGATCTTTACAAATTGAAATGTGATACCCTTTTCTCCAAATATTTTAATTGCCATAAATTTGTTTAAAAATACACATTAAACGCATGTTTCAGACACTAAACTTTCTATAATCTCAATACCACAAAATACATAGAATATACTATACAGATGTGGAAAAAATCTAGTTAGTATATAATACTTTGCTCACCATTAACAGCTTTATTACGTGAAATGCACATACTGACTTAGAAATCCTAATTTTGAGCCCCAAAGTACCCTTTGAAATTTCAAATGTATTGCAACAAATAAAATCACAGTTTGTTTCTTTTTTTTCCGGTTTTGGTTGAAGACAGATGTCCAAATCTTTTGATAGAAAACAAAATGTAACACATGGACTTGTCATGTACAAAGCATAAAACAGAGACATCCCATTAGTTACTAATAGTACCTTTCTGTAGGATTAATCAGGGCTTCATTTATAAGTGACAGGTTAAAAGTTACCGCCCCTCCCCAGCCCTCCCCCAAAAGAAAAACCCCTTCTTCACCAAATAATAATTTCAAATAAGATAAAGGATTTTTAATAAATATATAAGCACTTTATCCTCCATATACAAAATTTTTTTAAAACAATTTAAAAGGGGGACCAGATACAAATGTCAGGAACTGTGCTTGGAAAGTCATGCCTGGTCCTTGGAGTAGAGTTTGGGATGTGGAATGCCAAGGCAGCGCCAGGAGCCGTGTCCCGGGATGGGGATAGAGACTGGAGCCAGGAATGGCCTGGCTGCCACGGGGAATTCAATTCCCAGGTGGAATTAAAGCAGGGCAAGCACAGCCCCACCAAGAGCCCAGCTCCCCGAGCTGTCCCAGCAGCTGGAATTGCTCCAGGGAGCTGCGGGGGCTGGAGGAGAGCCCGGCCCGGGAGCGGCTCCGGGGGCAGCGCAGCCCCAAACACCGGGACACAGCAGGATTGCCACGGACAGGTCCTGCTGGGGAAACCCCCTCCTGCAACAGCTCTGCATCTGCATGATTGGTGAGCAAAGCTCTGGCTCCTCTCTGTCCTTCGGGATGCCCAGCACTGACCTCATTGCTCGGGAACAGGGGTTTTCCAGAACACTGACACATCAGAGGGAGAAGTTCCAACCCTGACCCAAGGATTTGTCTTGAAGGTAAGAATTTGGAAGTTGTTTACTCCCCAATGGGTAATTCAAACTTGACTTGCTCAGGCCCTTGTGGATCTGCCTCAATGGAAACACTGCAGTGACAGCAAAGATCTTTTCAGAAAATGACATTAAATACAGCAAAGGTAGTTTCTCTCTCTTTCCAGCAGTTTGCCTTTTGGCAAACTCCGTAATTCTCTGCCTACGGCTTTATTTTACTTGCCCCAGGCAAGTGCTACATCATTCCCATAAATTCTGACTCTCTGTGTGTTGGGGCCATTCATAAATACATTTCAGGGCATTTTTTGTTACCACAGCAATCAAGCCTCAGCAATCTAAAGGAATATACATTGCACTCCTGGATAATATGCAATATTTATCACCAATAAGATGGTGACTCAGCACTCAATAAATAATATATCAATATAGTCAGTTGCACCATAATCTAAAAACAAGTATAACATATACTTTGGACAGACTGAGTCATATATATATACATATATATTAAAAGACACATACAATACAAATTGCATACTGCCATCGAAGCCAAGGAGAGCCGTCCGTCTGCTCTGCTTTATGGCTGAGATTCAAATCAAAACAAAACTCTTGGGCTGGTTTACTCTGGTGTCCTGAAGATTTGTTTGGAATTATACATGGTTTGCACCTTTATCACCTGGAACCTGCAAGTCTGAGAGCAAAGTCAAACAGCACAGATAGCTGAGCAAGCCTAGTCTGATTGAGCCACTTTTAAGATTCACCAACTGGGGCCATGATCAGCAAGGGAATTAAAATTACAGTTTTGATATGCATTGATACATAATCCCTGTCCAGGGAATCATTTGGGAAGCCAGGATTGGGGAGTCCCTCCTTAGTCACTCCTGTGACCTGCACTCCCCCTGTGGTGCTGGGAGCTGCCAAGGACAGGGACAGAGCCCTCCTACGTTGGCAGAGGGATGGAAGCCTGGGACGTATTTGCTATTTTTTTTTTTTGCTATAAAATCTGATCAAGTACAGAACTTTCCTTTTGGAAACAAGGGTCAATCCCAAATTAAGATCTGCTTTTGGAATTGAAAGGCCTGAACTGATCTGTTTGCACCAGCCCCAGCTGCACAAGGCATTTCCTATCCATCCCCAAGCCCCCTGCGGATCCCCCGCACGGACACAACACCCAGGACAGCACTCCAGAGGATCTGCCACCATGGAGTCCACCCTTCAGCTGGGACACTTCCAACCAGCTCAGGTCCACATTTTGACATGATGCAAAAAAAGCCTTCTGCTTGTTTGAAGCCAATTTCTAAGATCCACTGCTCTAGGGATAAGCGATGCGTTTTCAAGAGGCCAATTTCGTGTGACACCAAAAGGTATTTGTGGGACTCTAGTTAAGGAAAACAAAATTCCCCGAGATGACACCATTCCTGCTGACAGCAATGGTGACTGTGCACAAAGGAGCAAGCCAAGAACAGCCACGCTGGCTAGTGCAGCACTACACACAAACCCACCCACGAATGCAACTTCTACCAAGGGATTTCTCAGCGTCAGAGGTGTGCGAGGCACTTCAGAGGAGGAAAGGAAACACAGCTGACAGTGTCCCATGCCCACGGCGGGGAGTTTGAGGGTACAGAGTTCTGTCTCCAACAGCAAAGACTAACAGAAAGGTGACCTTGCACAGTGATTCCATAAAAAGGATGCTTCGACAGACCTGAAGAGTCGAGTCAGGGAGAGCCCCAGGTCTGTTCCCCGTTTATCAATCCGGACGTAGCAAAGCTTTTCTGGAAGTACAAAACACGCTGGGACGCAAAGGAAGCTCTACGAAGATGCAGCTACCTTGTAGTAGGTTACTAATTTGCAAAACTTCTAAACTCTTAAAGCCCATAGGACATACTGCAGTACTAAGGAGCGTAGAATTCTATTCCTTCTCTCGAGGTTGCCGTGATTTTGGCACTTAACTACACCTACACAAAAAATTTAGTGCAATAATTTTCCTGAACATGCACGTTCATATCTGGTACAGAATAAAGGGTTCAATGGGAGAGAAAACAAAGCAGCATTCCACAATCTCACTCCAAAGGATTCAGAGTTGGACTCTGGGGAAGGAGACCACCATGATGAGTCAGTTTGTGTGACAGACACCGGGACTTTGAAAAAGGAAATGGAATTTTACCCAAGTACTGCAGAAGACCACTGCATACAGTATACCTGGTCCTGCTGTAAAACATCTTGTAAACAGTTCATAATATCTTCATCTAAAAGTAAGGCATAAGGCACACCAGACATGTTGGGGGCACTAAGCAATACTGAAAGCAGTAGCATTTGAAACCTTTAACTCAGACAAGCACCTCACGTGGAAAGGTACTTTGGTTTGCACTCGGAGAGGGGCCACCTGCAGCTCCAGCATCCCTCTGTGGCACCCAGCAGCCCCCTCGGGAGCGGACGTTACGTGACACGAACGGGACCTTCATTAGCACGGGGTAAAGCCAAGTTTGCCATCCATCCTGCACAGGACAGCGCTTCCTGCAGGAGCAGCTCTGCTCCCAGCCCACGTGGCTGCTGCACTGCCAGCCTGTAGTGTCCATCACCCAGCAGACCCTAAGAGGACAACATGGACCTAGAGTTCTGCTAAGGATTCCTGGTTTCTCAGTCAATGGAAAAGATGCAAATGACAGTTCTGGTAGGAACTGAACTACTCTTGGGTTTGGAACCACCAAGTTCCCCAATTTCGTAACTGTCAGAAAGTGACAAGCACAGAAACAAAAGGGATTTGAAATGAAGAGATGCAAAAAAGCACGAGATTGTCCTTTTCCAAAGCCTTTCCTGTTTGCATCGCACCCACTGGACTGAAGGTCATTCCTACACCATTGCCTGGACGTTACATTAAATGCAAATTACTGTAATGTTTTGTGATTGTTATAGTGTTAATCCACGGCTTGAAGCTGCCTTGGAAACAATCCAAGGCAGATCCAGCTAAATATTTTTCCATATAAATTTCTTTATAATTCATTTAAATGAAGTATCTCAATACGTAGAAGAATATCTGGAACTTTTCTATTTAGTACAAATTCTGCAATAATAAATCTGTAGTTGTCATTTATTAGTCGACTCATAGGCATTAGGCATGAGAAGTATGGTGTCCCTACTCGTTAGAACCTATCAACCCTAGTTCCTTTTACAGGTTCTACCACCACAAGACATTACAGAGTAACAAAGCTCACAAAGTACTTAAATAAAGTGTCTAGGTTTAATTTCTAAGTACTCAAAAGGGGAAATTTAGGGAAGAAGAAATAGCTAAAACCAGCCCCAAATGGGGCTTTTCAAAATTAAAATTAAAAAAAATTAAAATAAATAGGATTTAGACTGACTATTCATGTATTGTGACTGGAATCCCAATGATCTATCCATGACAGATCAGCAAAACTACCATTTTCATGTAGCAAATTTTCAAATATTTAAATAACTTAAACCGGGAATACTGGAGAAGTCCATGAACCAGCTGATTTGGGGTTAAACACAAAACACCAATGAGGATGGGAGACGTGGGAAAGCATTCCTTGCTCTTAGTGTCAACTAAGCAATGTGTTATGGCAGTCTTCCTTATTGACATGACACAGTGTTGTGGAGAGGAATCAGAGGCAGCTGAAGAATGGGCTGGGCTGGGTTCCTCACTTGGCGTCCAGGCGCAGCCAGTGCAGGCCCTGCCGCGTGTAACGCACCAGCTCCGTCATGATGCTCGTGTTAAACACCAGCGGCCCCATCACCTTGTCCAGTTCAGCAAAGAACTCTAAAACAGCACAAACACACGTTAAAGGAGCGCATTCGGTACCCACAGCCACCCCCGGTTCCCAGCATGAATCGCTGGTGTCGACAGAAAGGGAATGAGGAGAGGTGGGGGAATGGGGCAGTCAAAGAGAAAAGTCCTTCCTAATCCATTTCTCTACTCTTCTGCACAAGACTGCTGGGAAACAACCAAACCGTTGCCAAACTTCTTGGTTTTCCTCTAAAACTTACATTTCACTAGTTCAAACCTGTCTGAGAATAATTAAACTACTGCCAAACTTCCTTAGGATGTCTTCACTAAAAAATTTCAGAAAGGGAAATGCACCAAGTTCCTCTTCCTACACTGAACACTTTACAGGAAACACAACAAAGTTTTTTTTATGTCATGACTCCAACACCACCTTCACAACCACAACACTCAGCCTGGGGCATGCCAAGGTGTCACTTTCCCCCTGATTTTACAGAGGTTCAGCACCCAGGGCACCATCAACAAAATCAAAGCCTTGGGAGTGTTCCAGCCCCCTGTGGAGGTTTCAATCCCCCTGAGGCAGCCCTTACCTTTCTGTTCTCTTGAGAGCTGTTCTGCTTGTTCCCAGATTTCAGTGGCATAGAGGAAGTTGGAGGTGACCTGGACGTAGCTGGCAGCCATCTGATGGATGCGCTGCGGGATCGTCACCGAGGACCCGCTCCCTGAAGGGTTGGCTGCCCCGGAAGAGTAATTTCCTGAATTCCCTGGAGACAGCTTTGGAGAGACTGGAGATGGCATCCCCACAGGTTTGCTGCTCACCCAGAGAGGAAGATGGAATTGGAAAGGCAGAAATGCACCAGCTTTAGACACATCACAGTTTGAGATGTCCCCTAAGATCCCTCTGCCCACACTCAGGGTGTGGGATGGGAAAACACTCCCACTTCACACACCAAAAATCAGGATTTGCCCTACAACAAATGAAAATCTCAAGCTGGGAACTGCTGATGATCATCCAACAATTGCTTATAGCTTACAAAACCTAATTACCAAACTTCAGCATCTCTTAATTCAATAAAATCTTAAATTCATTGTTGAAATGAACTTTAAAGAGTAAGAATAAAGAAATTACAGCTACCTGGTAACTCCAGTGCCAGCATATTGCATTATATAACATTACTGCAGATAACACCATGGAAATCTGAATGCCCTCCCCTTAAACTCACTGAATAATTTATCAAAGGTCCATTATTGGGTTTAAAAGAGCAGAAGGAATTGCTAAGCTATGGAACAGAGAATCCTGCAAGTGCTTGTAACCTCTGGCCTTGCAGCACTAATAAGGCTCTTGTTTGAAGGGAGAAGCATTAGATTAAACTCCCTGGGGTAAATGACTTATGGGTCAGTGGCACACTGCCCCTTTTTTATCTGACAAACCCTGCAGAGATGCAGCACCTCCCACCACCACAATAATTACACAAAAAAATGGATCAAAACTCACACCCTTCAAATAATCATCCCAAAAGCTGCTCCCTGAGCCCCCCTGGCACACAGGAAATGGAGAAAACGTCCCACAGGCTGAGAAACAGAGGTAACAGGTTTTACCACTCACCTTCCCATACCAGGTGACGGTGCTTGAGAATTATTGTAGCAATTCTGTGTGTGTGGGGGGGAAAAGACACATTTCACCTGATTTGTGTTTATACTTTCACTAGTTACATTTTATCTGCTTGTTTAATTGGTTCTTTTAAAGCAAGTTCTGGTTTTTGTAGTTGTACTTTCAGGTAATGTTCTCAATAATATCACAGTAAACCTAAATTTAGGGAAATATTCTTTTTTACTGATGGCTAAGACAATTTAAGGGGTTATTTTAGCAAAACAAACAAGTACTAGAGTAGTCCATTGCCCCTTATGGGAACATTTTAGTTTTTTCAGCCCTTTAATAGAAAGAATCTACTATCACTTGCATTGAACAATTAAAGATATCCCAAATCTGAGAGACTGGGTACGTGATGAGCCTGGTTCCTCTCAGCATTGAGAGCTGGAAGCTTCAGAATCAGCTGCACAGAAATTTAGATAAATTCATGGGCAATTTACCCAAACCCAGCCAAGATCCCACTACAAACAACCTTTTCCTTGAAGCCCACTACATTTACCAAAGATCAAATTAACAGAGTTGTCATGCCAGGACCAGCAGGGTTATGGTTATTAAAGCTCTGTCCAGCTTTAATACACCTTCAACTCCAGTTCTAAACAGCTGTTTACATGCAGCAGTCTGAAATTGGATTTGGGAACTTGAAGTGATGCAGAGCTTCCACACCATTAGGTTTTAACGTTCTAAGAAAATACAGATGCAATTACCTTCAGATGTTCAGTCAGGGTTTTTGAGTATTTCAATGCACTTTCCTTTTTCAGTTTGAAAAGCCTCAGGTACAGCAGAGCTTGGCACCGAAGGCTGCCCAAAGACAGGACAAATCAGTCACAATTGAAGTCAGCTTTATCTCAACTCAGTGAATTTTAAAACTCAAATAGCTGTGGTCTTGATGTTTTCTCTGCCAACTCAGCTCTAAAGCTGTAACTCAACCAGAAAATCCACAACACCCTGAAATTCTGAAGGGGACTGAAACAGCTCTGTGTGCCTCAAGCTGGAACTGAAAGTCTCAGTGCTGCTGCTGTTGGGAGCCAGCAGCCAGTGACTTGGACAAGGGCTTCATTTATTGTTCATCCACCTGGGCCAGGACACCCTGAGCCCCTGCCAGGCCCTGCCCTTTGCTCTCCCCTGAACCAAAGGGTTCTGGTGCTCTACACTTCCAGCAGCCACTCCCTCAGCCTCAGGCCAGTCCCCACAGCCAGTCCAAGTGTGATTTATCCCTGGCTCAGTGCTCAGGTGGCACCTTCTGCTGTCACTCTTCAATGTTTCAAAGCCTTGGCCCCTGCTGGCAACATCCTCATTTACAGCAGTCAGACACAGATTCATTTTTGTGTACAGCCAAGAGGAAGTCTCCTGTGTCTGGTTCAGGAACACCCAAGAGCCAAGTGTAAAGCAGCATTTTGTGCAGATTACAGATGGGAAATGCACAAGGACACTGCAGGAAGCCCCAGCACACTCACCAAAGCACTGCCAGCCTCTTGTCTGCAGCCGTGGCATCCGGGGCCAAGTAATTCTTCAGTTTCATAGTGTATCTGCAGAGAAAGGCAGCAAATCAGCCCCAGAACAAAAACTACTTTCATTTATCATTCACAAAACACTCCTGTTCTCATGAATTTCCAGTTTCAGCTGTCTCCACTGTTTCAGGAACACCTCTCAGCCCCAAATAAAGCATTGACTCAGCAATAACCAGAATAATTCTGCTCCTTGTGGGTCACTCGTTGTAGAGGGGCTCGAATCCTCAGCAGAAACCACCTGACCCTTCCTGGAAATGCTTTAAACCCCAGCAACTGGAATGAACTGGTCACTGCTCCAGTGTTACTGGGAATGACAACAGATCTCAAAAACTGGGGGCAGAACCTCAAAGCTCTGATTCCCAGAGCTCCCCTCAGCCAGCTGCCCCTGCAGGAGCTCTGCAAAGCTTACTTGATTAATTCCACAGTTTCTGAATACATAGGGAACGGGGACTTGGATTCCTGAGCATTTTTCTCCAACGCATTCCCACACTCGATGAAGGACACGACGGCATCCAGGTAGTACACGGCCTTCTCGAACCTGTCCGACTGCAGGAGGGACAAAAGGAGCAGAGCTCAGCCCCAGAAACCAGAGAAATGCTGGGAAATTCCAGCACACAAGGGCAGGAGAATGGCAAAGGCAGAAAACCAAGCCCAGGATTGGGGCACACACTGGAGATCCACTCACCAAAGCATCTGCATTATGTTTCAGCTTCTTTGCTTCCTGCAAATAATGATCAGCTGAGTACGTCCTGCAAGAGAGGACAGGGATTTAGGGACTGGAGGCACCCATTAACACAGCCTTCTTGTAACTGCAGCTTCTTAATATTGCCACATTTCAGGGTTTTGTCTGTTCTAACTCAAGCTACACTATGCTAGAACTGGTTAAAGGAATCTGTTAAATTAGTTAACTACAATGATAAAATTGTTAAAAGTAGTTTCAAGTTAATTCTGTAGTTTCAGGTAATTCCAACAGTATTTCAACCAAGTTCTTAAGCAGAAAGTTGTTTTAAATTTGGTGCAAACATAATCTCATCTGTAAAGTGAATTTAAAGAAGTGTTTTCAGAGCAAGCTGACATCTGAATTGGCCCAACTGAAACCTCAAGTCTGCACAAGATGGTGAAACACTTGCTTTATTTTCTCTTCAAGGTATTTTCTTTGACAAAGAGCTTGTGTGCAACATCTTTCGTGGAGCAAAACACCAACTCTCCTCCGTGGGGAGCTGCCTGTGCTCGAGATCCAGAGCCCCCAGAGAGGGAAAGGGAATTTTCTGTCCTTACCTATCATCAAAAACGAGCTTTGCTCTCCTCGACTTCGCACTTTCCGTGGCCTGAGCAGAGGCAGGAGGGCAGCTGGAGGAATTGTTCAGGATCTTTTCCTGGAAGGGAAATCCATGCCATGATTACAAGAAGAGCATTTGTTGTATAAATTCCCCCATTTCATCCAGGAAGGACAGTCTGCAGGAGCACTGGGAATAACTCAGGATGCTCCCACAGGGCTGGGCTGCACCATCTCCATAACCATGTTTTCTCCCCTCCAACCACAGAGAGCTCTGTAAATTGCTGAGCTGGAGTAGAAATAATCTTTCTACAATGTCATAAAATGAGAGGCAGAGTTCCTCATTGCAGCACTGAGCACAGACTGAGCTCCTGCTCTCCTCTGAAAGCAGGACAAGGTCTGTATCTGCTCTGAGGAGACAAGAGCAGCCTCCCAGTCCCATTTCCAGTGTGCTGACACCTCTCTAGTGATGCTCCTTTTAACCACTTCAACTATGAACACCAGGCACCAGGGGATGGCTAAATCCATTCCTCTATTAATTTGGCAGGATAAGCATTTGTAATCCATCACGTCTCCAAGTTGTTTTCTCATTTATGACCTTCCAAGGCACTTGAGCTCTATGACAGGAAACAATGCACATCTCAAACTGAAAAAAAAAGAAAAATACAAGAGGCAGAGACAGACCCAGCCTTTACCTTGGCTTCCTTGGCACTGCTGGAGCCCTTCCCCTCTGTTTTCTTCTGCTTGGAAGAGGAGCTGCTCTTGCTGCCACTGCTGCTCTCCTTGCCGGGGTTGCTGCTGGATTTTAGGGATGAGGACTGACTGACTGTTCTCTTCCTGGAGCCGTGTTCCTGCTTGGAATCCTTCTGCAGGGCTGGGGCAGCAGGGGAGGGCAGCAAATCCTTCTCTTTAACAGCACTTGGCTTTGAAGACCTGGAAAAGAAGAGCAAATTCAGGGTTTGTTTTTCTGCCTTAATAAACAAAACCTCAAAAAAAAACCACACAAAGTTTGATTTTTAAATCTTAAACTAAACATCTTTTCCCCCACCCCTGCAGGATTTTTACTGTCAGAGCCAGCTTTGGAGAAAAGCAGAATAATCCTCTCAGTGAGTAGGTTTCTCCAAAGCCAGATTGAACTTGTTTTCACCATTTTATTTGTTCTAACCTGAAAACACAGGCAAAACCAGACAAGTTCTAGCCATAAAACCACACCCCTGCACCAGTTCTGTACAAAAGCCACCCCAAAACCTCCCCAATGGCAGCGCCAGGCTGTCTGTGCAAACAGCTCCAGGGAAAGATGCTCCAGATAAACCTCTGGAACCTGGGCAATGGGAAACTTCCCCAGCACAGCCTTTCAGGACCCTCTCACCTGGCTGCTGAGGGATGCTGTTGGCTATTCCTGACTTCCCACCATTATTATTTCTACACGTTATTTTAAGAAAATCATAATTTTGTTTAATTAAATGTCCGTCAGAGAACTGCACTGGCAATTGAGCAAACACCAGGGGAAAAAGCAAATATCAGGTAAAAAAAAATCAAACTAGAAATGTATCCATTCATTCTACAGTAAGACCCTGTTTAATTCAGAAGGGACAAACAAAAGCTGCAGCATTCAACTTTTGCGTGCAGCTTCTCACATCTTGGTAATTTGGCAATTACTCACTGGACAGGAATATTTTCCATGACATAATCACACCAGTTTTCAGTTGCTTGAACTGAAACAGAAGTTTCAAAATGCAGTGGAAAAACCCCTTAATCTCTCCTGTGAATTAACACTGTCCAAGAAATCAACCAAATAAAGGCAAAACAGGTGTTGCAAAAAGCCTTGGGGAAATCCAGAAATAACATATTAAACAATGGCACTGATCTGCTAATTCTGTATATACTTTGCTTTGGTATCACTCACACTTTTCTCACACTAACAAATCAAGGAGATGGAAGGTTAAATCCATGGATCCAAAGCTCAGTGCCATCAGCTTCCCAAAGAAAGCCAGTTCAGGAGTTTATTCCCAGTTTAAAAGTTACTAGACAGAGAATTACCAGAGGGGGTTAATTTAAAAGCACTGATTTTGATTTCTAGACCAAGCCCCACTGTGTATCAGAGAAAACCAGGAAGGAAATATTCCCTTCCCAGGAGGGGTCACCTCACTTTGTTAAGGAGCACAATTGTCCTTGGCCAGTGCTTTTGGGGATGGAAATTCATTTCCAGCAATTGCTTGTAGGAGCTCTGAAGTATATTTGTTTGAAGGGTAAGAAAAAATGAAATTTTACCAATTATTTGAGGAAAACTTGGGGTGGGAGAGAGGAGAAGAGGGGGAAGATGAGCACCATTCTCTGCATGGCCACCCTGACCCTCAGTGCAGGGAAGAGCAGATACTCACTCCCTGCTGTTGGAATTCTTGTGTCCTGAGGGAGCTTTTTCTTCCAGTTTCGTTTTCTTGCTTTCACTGGCTCTGTTTTCATCCTCGTTCTGAGCAAAGCAAATGAGAGAAACATCCAGCAAAGAGGCACATGTACACATCACTGAGAGTATTTCACACTGAGAGGTGTTTCACAGTTAAATACAGACCCAAAGCCATGGCTACAGCGCCTCATCCTTAGCAAATCCTTACCAGAGCCTGATATTGGAACAAAACGAAAATTCCAGTCTGGCTACTAAATTACAGCCTGATAAACGCAGCAACAGCCAAGTTGTTCATTTCAGCACAGATAAATTATTACCATGAAATCTCAGGAAAATCTGCCAAAGGCTTTGGCAAGCTCAGAAGACAGATTTGATGTTGTGGGGTCTTAAGAGGTGTCTGATGAATGCCAGGAAAGGGTAACAATCTAATCAGTCTATTAAAGTCAGCTCAGAGATGTTGAAGACTAGGTATTTATATCAATTTAATCCTCAAGTCACAGGGTGTTGAAGGTCAATTTCTAAGATGCCTTCAGCGAGCACTAAAGGGATCAATACAGTGAATAACAGGGAAAATGGGGCCTCCCAGAATAAACCATCTGGTAACACACCCCAGACTGAAACCCCAAAGGTTTTGGTTTTGTTACTGATGCTGCAACCTAAGAATTGTCATCAAGAAAATCAGAAAATGCAGAAAATCAAGTGCTGTCATTTGGGTTTGGAGCACAAACTTAAACCTGCAGGGGTGGGGAAAGGGGGTCCTGTCCTTGCCTCACACAGGTTTCCATCCTCTCAGGAAGCATCAGGGTGATCTGAGGCTTCACAACATTTTACCATCACTATCTCCTGGGATAAAGCCTAAATCTAACTGCTCTCACCAAAGCTTTGTGGTTTGGATGGGAGAGCACAGATCTTTAATACTGTAATTCCAAATGTGGGCTTAAAGGCAAAACTGGCCACAGAAAGAGAAGCCAGGGAATTCAGACCCCCTGGAACATGTGAGTGCATTCCCAGGAACATCAGGAGTTACACAGTAACACCTGCAACAACTGATCGTTCACTGTTCTGCTCAGAGTTATCCCCTTTCTACAAAAGCAGCTCATTTTCTCACTCCATTTCCTCGGCCAGAGAAAACAGGAATCTTAGTTAGGAACAGCACAGGATAAATCTCTTTGCAGTCCCATGTCAGGGCTCCTGCATGACTCCAGCAAGCGATCAAGTTTGCTTTGGTTGCTCAGTAGGAAACTGCTGTTACTGAAATGATCCTTCTGGGAATGATCTCCCAGAATCCTGGGACTGCAGACGTCAACAAAGTCCCCAACCCCTGTCAGATCCCTTCGAACAGTAAAATGAAAATTCCAGTGACATCCAGAGCAGCACAGGAGTTTTTGAATCCCTGCCCCAGGGCCTCAGAGCCCTGCACTCAGGGAAACCAGACTCCCTAGATCACTGAGCCCATCTGACAGCCCCAGCTTTGCCCTTTATACAGAGTGTCGCTGTGCTGAGCTTTCAAAGAGCAGTTTAAAATTACACCAGCATTGACTTCTCACATTCCCCCCTTCAAGAGTATCCCTTCTGTTCATCCCCACTGACTCCTGCCTATTTTACTGCCCCTCAGCCATTCCTGCCTTTTACTTCTGGCTGGAAAGATGAAAAGCTTTTGAAAAAGGTTCAGTGTTATTATGGAGAGATCCCCCCGCTCCCAGCAGAGCAGCACCTGAGATGTTTTCTGCAGCTGCCATGCCCCAGGCCCAGTCCTGCCCCATCCCTTATCCTGGCAATGGGCAATTCCATGGCTCAGGGAGCTCATCCAGTTGCAAACTGACTTTTGGGGGCTTTTCCCCAGGTGGATTTTCCATTGGATCTGCTGGCCTGCAGAGCACCAGGGGCTGGTTCCAGGGAGGCAGGAGAGGGCTGGATGCAGAGCTCAGAGGCACAGGGGCTGTGACTACAATGCTGACACTCCTACAGGTGTTTCTGTAAGAAAATCCCAACAGTCTCCTGTAACAGCACGGGGATGATGCAGGAGTTCTACACAAGGCAGGCAGCAAAGCCACTCCTGCACAGTCCCTACCCTGAGCTGTCATGTGGATTCTGGGGTATTTGATGCCTTAAGTCTTAGCTTTCCTGTTTTTCAGATGCTGTGCTGCCCAGGGTGCAGTTCTGAGCCTCACATTCAGGGTCACTCCACTCTGCACAGAGTAGGAGACAAAACAAATCCTTTTCCTGCTGCACACCAAGGACAACTTTCAGGCCCAAAAGCACAACCAAGCATGGCTGAAGGGAGGAACAACCTGGAGCTGTAACTGGACAATTAAACCCCAATATGCAAATGAACCAAAACTCATAAAAATGTAATACTTCATGACCAGTCAGCCATTCTGTGACCATTTTGGCTCCACCGTGGGTGTACCCCTGGCCAGGCTCTTGTCCTGCCCAAGTTGTATCCTCAAAGGCCTTTCAATAAATCTCTACTTTATTCTCCAGCTCTGTCCAGTCTCTGTTCCAGCTCAGCCTTCCCAAGGCACCATACTCAATGCTCTGAGGGCTGAGAGAGCAGGGCATTGTCCCCAGTTTCCTCCTCACCTGTTTGTGTTTCCTCTTGCCCTTGGTGGAGCTCTTGTCCGAGGGCTGTTTCTGCGCGTCCCGCGCGTGTTTCTCCGGAGCGCTTTTCTTCTCCACCTTGGCAGCCTCGGTGTCCTTGTAAGGCTTCCCTGGAATCCTGGATAAGAGGCTCAGGTCAATCTTCACAATGAGTGGGTACCTTTCATCAGGATCACTCAGTGGGGACAGAAGCTCTTTCTCTTCCATAGGAGAGAACATTCTTTGCCGAAAAAAGCTGTCATCCTCCTCCATGGAAGATTTAACAGGAGTCCTATTGCTCTCAGAGTATTTGGGTGTTTGTGAGGAAGGAGGCAGACTCTCATTTTCATCTGAATCAGAGGATGAGGTATCTGTTTCGATGAATTCCCTGGATTTCTGGGCAGATTTGCTTGAAGCCTTGTATTTCTTTTTCTCTGTTGTAGGTCGAGGGGAAGACTTGGGCTCCTTCTTTATATTGGGTTTCCTGGAGCCTTTGGTGGCTGCCTTGTGCCTGTTTGAAGGGATATTTGTTGCCATGTCTACTGGGGTTTCACTTTCTATTTTAAGACCTCCTCTGGGCTCTTCCACAGATGTCTTTTCTGCTTTCTTGGGCTGTTTTTTCCCTACAGTCCTCCTCTGAGTCGAGCTGTCGCTCTGGGCAGGTGATTTCTGCCTTCCACGACTGCTCTCCGAGCCCTTCTGGGTGGGTTTGGAATCTCTCCCTGGTGTAGAAGATATGGAGTCCTTGGATCCACCTTGATCAGTGTACCCACTCCCTGTACCCTGATCCCGTCCCTCTTTCTTGTAGCCTTGGGAAGAAGGGATATTGCTGTCCACGGAAGAAGCTGGTGACACTTTATGGGAATTAACTTTGTTCAACCAGTTATCCAGCTGCCACTTGTTTGTGGGTGGTGGCTCTGGCTAAAAACAAAGTAAAAAACAGAGTTAGAGAAAATATTTCCCATTTCTCCCATCTTTTCAATGTGGCAGCTGCATGATGCTGCACACCAAAGCATGAGGTACACCCAAAACCTGAGATAAATAAATGAAACACGGGCCCAAATAACACAAATTTTCCCTTCACCTACTACCAGCAGGCAATATTTATGCCATGGCTTTTTAGGGTTCTGACACCATATCTAACTCTGCTCTCCAACAGACAACTGGTGGTAAAAACCACCTCAAATCAAACATCAAATGTGGGCTTATCTAGAGAATTGTCACATCCACCACAGGAACTGCAGCAGAACAGCCCAGCCTGCCAGCGAGCCCATGCTGGTGGCTCTGTTCTTTCTTTACAGTGTGAGAATTTACTGAACTTTTGTGCTGTTCAGAGTCAGGATTAGAGCCAGGCTGCTGCAGGGCAGGCCCTGGCAGCCCTACCTCGGGGGATGCACTCTGGGATGGCTCGTTGGCCTCGCTGTCGCTGGAGCTGCTCTCGCTCTCCGAGTCGGAGCCCGAGCTGCTCTCGGAGCCGCTGTGGCTGCTCGAGTCATCCCTGGAGTTATCTGCTCCTTCACTGTTGTGCTGGGAAGGCTCAGAATTACTGCAACAGAAAGGAGGGAAAGCAAGCATTACCCTAGGCACAAATACATCCTTCAAATCCTTTCATTAGAAGCAACAAAATGTAACATTTTAATCCACTTTCAGGAGAAAATTCAGTGTGAGTGAACACAGTTCAGCCTGGAAGCAAACAGCCTTTGGGGGCTGCCTCTTCCCAAAGTGGTCGGTCTCATTTACAGGAAATATTTAATATTATATTTAGTACTATTTAATCACTGATTAAATTCTCATCACCTTTTGCTTTAGTACAAGCCAAAGGACAAAGATGAATTTTGGAAAGGAGACTGAGCCAGGAGTGCTGACTGGGCTGAACATGCTGCAATCCCCCAGGAATTCCTACCTTCCAGGTGTGCTCCTTGGCACTGTCTTATCGCAGTCCTGCAATTAAAAAAAAGAGCATGAAGCTTCTAGAAGCTATTTTAGGCTTGTATATACAATTAAGTTGCAAAACATTGGTTTAGAGCTTTTCATTTAAAAAAAAAAAATCACTATTTGCAGTAGTTTAAATTGATCTGCATTTTTCTTATACAGAAAGAGAAGCAGCGTTATTTTCTCCAAGTTTTCAGCACAAATCCCTATATTCTGACTTCAGTTGTGAGAGTTCCCATTTCTACCACTAATTAATATCCTGTTTCCACCTTTATGAATCAGATGATTCAGCATCTCACAATGATTTCCCTGAGATGCCCAGGGTAACTGGAGTTCACCAACTCCAAGTTTTTCACTTGAAGAAAATCAATTACCAGAACTGGGAACAGGAATAAAAGAAACCCCAGAGCAGTGGGGCAGCACAGACACATATTTTATTTTTATTTAGCATGTTAAGTGCCAGTCTGGCAGAAGCTGCACAAAGTTAATCCTGAAAAGAGTGAAAAAGAGACTTTTTAACAAAAATAAAGGTGCAGCTGCACTCCCAGGGACAGATACAGCCCATTGTCACCCCCACACATCCCAGGGCACCAATGCACACAGATGTTCACACCATGAGCTCTGTAGCTGGGATGGTAGAACATAAAAAGGGGTTTAATTAAGGAGCCATTATGTAAGTTTTAAACTGCACTATTGTCATTTGATGTTCAGAAAAGGCCCATGTGAAATAAGTTAATAAGAATTTCTAGATAAAAGCAAATTATTTCCACAAAACACAACATTTCAATTTGTTTGCACAAGTTTTTCCTCAAGATTCCATTTAGGAATATCTGAGGTTTGTCTAAAAGCATTCCATGAGATTTTAGGTTCACAGATCTCCTGTTAAGCTGCCCAGGTTGCTGCTGGGCCACTGATCCCTGCCTAGGGCTGCCCCATGGATGAGTGCAGTGTTTTTGGGAACTCATTTCAGGAACGTACCTGCTCTCCATCGCTGTCTTCACTACTGCTAAGTTTTAAGTCATCTTTCAACATACTAAGGGAAAAAGGAGAAAGTGAGACAAGTTTTTCCAAGTACTTTAATTATTCCAAGGCATTCTGCTGGATTTCAACAGGGCACTGTTTATCCTGCAGAGGCTGCGTGGGTGAGAGCAGACACCGCTCACACATTGCTTGGTTAAGAATGGTGAATTGAGTCATTCTTCAGACAAGAATGAGGGTTCAGGTACTTTGGCTCCTGAGCCCATTCTGTTAAATTTAGAAAGGAAATCTGACACAATTTACTGGTGTGGGAGGAGGTAACTTGTGTATGTTCAACTTCTTACACACAATGGCCAAGAACTGTGTTTGAAATGGAGGAAAGAAAGCCAACCCCAGTGGCTGCTTCCTGTCTCGTGGCAGCAGTGCAACCGTCCTAAGCCATCATTAATTACTATTATTCAAAGCCATAATTACTTCTGGTACTCACACACACACAGTTTCACACACTGAGAATACATGAGCACAATGAAAACACATAGCAGGGCCTTTGTGATTATTGGACACATTTGATTGTAAAAATAAAACATCTTACTCTGTCTGGTTCGATTCACATCTGTGGAGAGAAAATGAGAAAGAATTAAAAGCTGGCTCTCCTGAGTTTCACAGTGAGCTGCTCTGTGATGATCTGAACAGGAACATCAACCTCTAGGAGCTCATTCCTGAACTATTGGTCAGTGCCATCACTTTACAAATGATGCATTTATCTTCTTTTTAAGGGTTTTCTTTACGAGATCATAATCACTTTAAAAATATATACATTTAAGGTTATATTGCCACAGTAAACATAATTTAAATTTCCTTCTCCTGCATCCCAGCACAGGAGGTGTCCAATGCTGCCTCTTGTTCCCAGGGGTTCTCCCATTCCCAGCTTTGGCAACAGCAGAGTTCCCTCTCAGCACCTTCCTAAACTCCCTGGTTTTGGGACACTGGCTGTGGGTTTGTATGAGCTCAAGGGGGTTTATTTTGTGTTATTTCTTGCCCATAGGTCAGGTGCTTTTTCATCTTGTGGCAGAAGCATCAGGCTGAATCCTGTGAGTGCATCTCAACAAAAGTTACCTGAGGAGTGTCACTAACCCAGAGTCAGCTTTCAGAGTCTAAACTTTCATTAACACACAATCAGCTGGTAAATATTTGTTTTTGTGGGCATATTGAATTGGAAACCATCTTTTAACTGCATATCATTGATTTTTAAGTCTGAGAAAGGTGGACTACAGCCATGCAGAACATTCCAGTTGCCTCTGAGTTTCTGGGTCTGTGTGCAAAGACTGAGCAGAACAAACTTCAAAAGATCCCAGACCCAGTTTTCTGTCCTCCAATCCAAAACCTTTCCTCATCCTGAATTTGTGCAACCTCCAGCTGCCAGCTCTGCAAGGCCTGTTAGGTCCCATCCCATGTTGATGTCCTTTCTGACTCCCAAGCCAATTCCAAGGTCCAAACTCCTGCTCCTCTCCTGGCAGCTGACAGGAAAACAAAGGAGCAGAAAGGCAGCTCGGGGTATTATTTTACTCACTCCAGTGAGCAATATTTGATTTATTGTCCCAAAAAAACCTGCTGGGATATGATCCTCTCTTCCTGCCAGCCAAGGAGAAGGATGCTGGAGGCTCACTCACATTCTAATGAACACTATTTCCTAAATCTCTTAAAATACAACTGCTGTCTGTGAAATGTTTTCTCAGCAGCCACTTACGATTTGGATTGATGACCATTGGATGTTTTGGATGAGGGATTGTATCGTTCTAGGAGAAGAAAAGAAGAAAAAAAACTCAGGCACAGCACAAGAAGCCACCCCAAAGCTGCCATGAGGATGCAGTGATGGATAAAGCAAGGCCATGTGAGGGGACAGGAGGGAGCAGCACCCAGGTGACACCAGGTACAACCTCCCCCAGGCTGAGGGAGGGAGGAATGCAGAGGCAAAACACCAAATACAGCAAGTAACTTAATCAAGGAAATAGAGAAAATCATTAAAATCATTGTTGTGTAAACCAATACACACTTAATTTGTTATTAATGGTGTGGAGAACTGTTCTGCTCCCACCAAGATGAAACTCTTGCCTTTTACATGCAGGATATGGGATAGAGATGCATCTGCTGAGCTCTGACTGCTCCAGCATCCCCACACAGCTTCTGACGGATGAGAACCCCCAAATCCACCTCACACACTATTTCTGACAGCAGGAATACACCCTGATAAAATCTGCTTCTTAGTTTGGGGTTTCTTCCCTTCCCTTTAATTCTGGTAAATAACTGAGTGCAGCTCAACCAAAACAAGAACTGAGGCTGTTAAAAGCTCTCCAGAAAATTCACCCAGGCACAGGAAGCTGGCTCTGTGTTTAATTAACCTTGGCTCTTCTTTTCCACACCTAAAGATCAGCTGCTCCTCTAACGTGAGCCTATGGTTCAGCATTATGGAATTAAGCTTGAATTTGTTTCCTTAATTCCCCACTGTATCAGATGTTCAGATTAAGCAGCTTGTGAATATCTAAGAATAAACTATTCTTCTTTTATTACTTAAGCTGTTTAATCACTTCAAGAGGGAGTGGAAGGTAACAGCACAAATTTAATTCAATTTTACCTGGTATTTACCTGAGTTTTGTGTTCATTTCAGTAATATTCAAAATAATGACAGTTAAAAAGAAATAAAAGCTACTTTTTTCTAAACTCCAAAAGTGCAAGAAACTCAAAGATAATAGCATGGGATATAAGTTCTTGACCAGTTTTCCCTCTTGACTTTAAAATATCAAAGTAGAAATGAAGAGTGAAAACTGCCAAGTGCTTTTTCTACTGAAATAAAAGCAAAAGCACTCTTTTGGTTTCTAATATGTCCTTAAGCAGGAACTTGGGTTTTTTAAGGTGTTTTGGTTTAGTACTCAGTTATTTTCATATCAATCAACCATAGAGGCATTTTATAAAGAATTGGATCAATTAAAATACATTTTTTTCCTCAAACACATCACCCTTCCACTCAGTGATGACTGAGAAATGCAAAAGAAAACCAAGCAACTGTTTTAACAGCTTAAAACTTGAGAAAGCAGAGAAAATCTGAAGTCAGACTCCATCCTGTGAGCAGTCTGGAAAACCTCATTTCCTCAAAGCCCTGACATCTTAGGAGATGCTGAGAACACTGAATGACAACAAAAACACATTCCAGGAAGTTTCGTGTACTCACTCTGTTCTCCAGTGCCAAAACTGGACTGCTGAGACTCCTGGGGGAATAAAAGATCACAAGTGGGTTTTTTTTCAGTGAGAATTTTAAGGCACTAAAAACCAGCTGTAAGGAAGAGATTCTTTCTACCTAATGGATGACAATCTTTGGAAGAAGGGAAAAAATAACAAGCAAAAAAAAAGATTCTTTCTCCGGGCCTTGGGGCACCCCAGGTGAGACCTTCACACTCTTCCTCACCCACTTCCTGCTGCTCCCAAGGGCACATCAGGGCTGAAAGTCCCAAATCCCTGTGAGACTTCCCTAAATCCCCTCCTTTTCTGTGTTTAGGATGAAGAGGAACTGTCCAGGATGTTTGTGTATGCTCCTCATACACACACAAACTCTGCTGCTGTTGGAAGTGTTTTCCTTCCAACTCTTTTCTCCTCCTTTTCCTTCTCCAGGCACACACAGCAATGGGAAGAGGGAAAACCTCTCAGCAACAAATATTGCTCAGCCACAAAGGAGCCTTAAGGATGAGGTTTCAGATGTGATCAGCTCTGCACACTCTGCCCCAAAGGCTCCACGAGGGTCCCTGGTCAACCCAGCCTGGAACAGCCAGATCTGCTCCAAAAGCCAATAAAATGGAATTATAGATCCACAGGATGGGCTGGGCTGGAAGGGACCTCAAAGCCCCTCCTGTCCCACCCCTGCCATGGCAGGGACACCTTCCACTGTCCCAGGCTACTCCAAGCCCCAGTGTCCAAGCTGGCCTGGGGCACTGCCAGGGATCCAGGGGCAGCCACAGCTGCTCTGAGCACCCTGTGCCAGGGCCTGCCCACCCTGCCAGGGAACAATTCCTGCCCAATATCCCATAGAAACAGCCAGGAACGATGAAGCCTTACAAATTTTAGCACTTGTATCATCCTCAGTACTCCCATTTCAGAAACTCCAATTCTGGCTCCCAAGACACAGCAGATGATGATTTTCATTTTTTGAAATCCTAAACCATTGTTTTAACAAATACACAGAGGCTACTGAGCCACTGCAAATGCCCTTCCAGGCTCAAGTGCCTTTTTAAAATAGGACCCTCCTGACCTCATTTCAAAATGAGGACAACTGACAGCCCCAGAAAAATAAATCAAGTCCAGTTTCCAATTCCATACACACATTTTACTTACAAGCTCTGGCAATGGCAAAGCAGAACTACAATTCAACAATGAATCCCATTTTCCCTGGTACACCTGTGACCTGGTTTTCCCTCACACCAGGCCAGTGCCAGGCAGTGGTTACAGAGGCAATCTAAAGAAGGAAGTTTTTAAACACACAAAAGCTTTACACAGCAAAGCACCCTTGAGATGTTTTCAATTTCCCTCAGCTTTGTATTTCAAAAAGGGAACAATGTATTGAACAAGAATTTTGTGGATGGAGAGTTTCATAAGGGAGGACTTCACCTTGGGAGGTGTTTCAAATACCTCTGCTCTTTACTAACTGAAAGGAAGGGACAATATAAACAATAATAAAAAAAATTAAGAACGAACTCAAGAGCAAAGCAAAGATGGGGAGAAGTCTTGTGAATAGCCACACTTCCTTCAAAATAAATCCATTTCTTATTTGCACAGGCAGGAGGAGGCAGGCATGAATCCCTGGTTACCTTTTGCCACTGGCAGCTCAGTCAAGCCAGCAAACTGAGTGAAAAAAGAAATAAAGAGCACAAACTGCACATTTCCACAGCACTGGGGGAGCGCAGCATGGGAAACTGGCTCCCCTTCCAGCAGCACGTGGATTGGGAATTCTGCAGAACACACCTGCCTAATCCTCACTTGAGTCAACCTCCCATTCCAGAGGCAGAGCTCTGCCTCTCAGCTAAGTGCACTTTAATGAGGTGTTATGGTTCAATGTGCAACTTTTTCCAACTCCCTTGCCATCTACTGGATACACAGTTCTTTAAGAAACTCAGAGACAGAAAAAAAAAGCAAGCTCTACTCTCAGCTCCCAGGTTACTTAGAGGAGCAGCTTCTAAAGGTTTGCTTCAGAGAGAAATTGCAAACAATTGAAAAGAAGTAAACCCTTTAAAGCAAAGTATAATGGACTGAGGTTACACAGGGAAGACACTGGAGCAAAAAAAACAAAAACTGACAAAAAAACCTGGAGAGAGGAATTCTCCAGATGGACAGGAGGGAGCAGGGCCCATTCCTGATAATACCTGAAACCTCAGGTCAGATCTCATTTCTGTTTCTCAGGAGGAGGTGTGTGTGTCCCGTGGATGGCTGCAGGGGTCCTGCAGCACAGAACCACCTCTGCAGAGGTACAAACACAGCCAGGCCTGCCCTGGAACCCAGCCCTTCCCTCCCAGCCAGCAGCTGGGCTGCTCAACGCATTTTAGAAACATTGCCAGCATTTCTGAGTGTCTGACTGTGAGCCCATGGATAAAATCATAGAGTGTTAGGTCACAGCATTTTTTATCAAGACACAGGAATCTGCATTTTTCCATAGCATCCATAAAACTTCCCCTGACCTATTTTCATGGAGTTTTCTCTTCTGATCCAAAGACTTCCTGGGAACTCTTGGATATATTTAGAGTAACCAGAGAGGCCTCAGTCAGGAGGTTGGGTTCCTTTGAGTTCCTCCCTCCCTACACACAGGGAAAGTGATCCCACCCCAAGAGTCTGACAAATAAAATCAAATGGTCCACCAAGGGCAGCTCCATTTTCTGAGAGCAGGAAGAACACACCAAGCTCTGCCCACAAGGGCAGTGCTGTGAAACACTTCAGCAGATGACTGGCAATAAATGCAGAACAGTATTAAAGAGAAGGAGCTTTCCTCCAACAGAACTGCCTGATTAAAGTAAACCACTGTTGTGTTTTGTTTGGTGGATTCTGCTCTGGGCCCAGACTGCACAAGCCTATGGCTCACTAACTCCCTGGAATTCTGCAGAGCTGCTGCTGCCAAGAATGACAGAGGGGAGAAGGCAGAGGAAATTACAGGCTTTGGATGTAGAGAGAGAATTTGACAGAGTTCCATGGCTAAGATGTGCAGCCACAAAATTAAAAAGCTGGCAAAAAGTCAAAAGACTCGGAGCAGCCATAAATGGAATTTTTTGCAAACTGGGTGAAGAGACACAATCCAGGTTGAGAGGTTCAAAAAGCCCCAGAAGCCACTTTTTTTGTTCAAACATTACCAGAGCTGTGCAGTGTTACGTGGCCTGTGTGTCACAGCCACACGGATTTCTGCACACCTTCCTCTCCCCAAACTCACTCAAATGCCAGGGAAACTAAAACCAAGCAGCCCCACAGCCAAGTGTGCTCAAAATGCAAATGGAAAATATCTCCCTAAAGGCTCAGGAATGAGAACTCAAAGTGGTGGAATAAAGACCTTTGTTGATGAGGAAAGGTGTGGAATTTATTTCCTTAAAAGAAAAGGTATGAATTATTTCCAGGCTGACAGCTTTATATAACACACAAATAAACCCTGACTAAAAGTAATATTTGCAAGATTAATATTGATCTAATGCTAGGAAAACAGAAAACAGGATTTATCTCTGGGTATGCCTTCCAAAGTAAAGCTGAGAACTGAATGGTAAATTCTGCATTTTTTGATATTGAAGAGAAGCAAAATGCAGTGAGGCAGGACCTGGTCACACAGAGCAGGACTGCCCCTGGCTCTGGGGTATTCAGCCAGGATGAGAACCTGAACTTGGACCAGACCAGGGGAGGTTTGTGGATGTTCCCTTCCAACAGGGACTGGAACCTTTGCCTGTCATGTCAAAGCATTCACATAAAAGGACGGAATTAGAGAGATGACAGTAGAAACCTCAGTGAGAAAGTCTTCTCAAAATGGTTCCCTCAGATGTTCTGTTTTGGGGAGCAATTTGGATCTAACAGGAAATTAAGAGCAATTAAGTGGTGTCTAGAACAGCAGCTGGTCAGCAAGAGCATGGTCTGAATTATTCCATAGGTAACTTTTAAAAGACAAACAGTGCAATTTCTTCACTCTGAAGCTCTGCCAAGTTAGAGGTGGAGCACCCCAATTCATCCCAGAGAGATGTTGAGTCTGGAGAAAAATCACGTTGTTGAGTTGAATCTTTTAGTGGTAATCAGCAGGTCCAGGAACCAGAGCATGAATTCCTGGCTGAGTCAGCTCCCCATGCTGGGTTTTACCCACAGCTGCCTCCCCTGCCTCTTCTGGGTTTCCAGGATCCTGCAGAGCTGCTCTTCAAGGCAAACAACTCCCAGTGCCAGTGTGCCCTGGAAACCTGGAGCTGCCAGGGGAGGCAGCAGGAGAATTCCTTCCTCAGAGGTGTCAGCTCCAGCAGCTCCCCTGGACACGTGCCCTGTGCTGTCAACAGCAGCAGAGGTGGATTTCTCTCTGGAATTAATTGTTTAAACCCTTCAGCAGTTCTTAAGAACACAGGAGGTTGGGAAGAGGATCTTTCGGAATGAGGGATTTCTTCAGCAAAACATGTGATTCTTAAGCTGTCTTAATTTTTTGTAATTGAAAATGCAAAAAAATCTCTAATGACTATTAATGGACTTTAAACTGAGAGGAAAATTTAGTTTATGCAGAGAAGCCCATTTAAATTTCTCAGCATTTACCATTCAGCCTCTGTTTTGCTACAGAACTCACTTGGGTTCTACACAAAATGGTGCAAAGCATTTCCTGTTAGGGAAGGGGCTCAAAGGCACCTTCAAGCTTCAAAAGTTTGAAAGTTTGAATTTGTCCAACCAAAATTAAAAAGGCAAGTTGTGTTATAGATAACTTTGCAGACTGTCTATGCAAAGCAGAGGAAAACCAAGGACATTTTTCATAAGGCCACTGCTGACAGATAATGTGAATAAAAATAAAGAAGGACAAAGCTCTGACACAAATCCAGATTATACAGAACTGAATGTAGGAGTTCCAAAATCCTGATCTTTAACAGGAGTTACTTTTTCAACAGCATCCACTGTTTGATTCAGCACTGACCTTTGTTGGGAAGGGGAATTTGGAGGGTTCAGTTTTGCAGGGGGTGTGGATGGCAGTGAGTGGAGGAGGCCAGGAGTGGGTCATCTCCTAAAACACAACAAAAAAAAAAGAAAGTTACTATCAAAATAAATCAGATTTCAACTTGCAATATGGATTCTCTCCATTTTCAGTTCATTGTTCACCCTTCACTAAACTTTATATTCAAATCTTAATTTCCCAAATGTCCAACAAAGATTTTGCATGTAAACCTGAATGTTAAATTGCTACCCACGAGAAGAGAGAGTTATGACATAATAAAAAGCAGTAAGGCATAAATCAATCAACTTGGCTGGCCTGAAGAAAACCTGCAGTGCAAGTCAGAGTCTGACCCTTTCAGATTGTGTGGGAAGAAGAATCCTAGGAAAGAGAAGCCTGGAGAGTTTGAGGAAAAGAGGGAAATCAAAAGCCTGCAGCTGCAAAGTGCCTTGTATTCTCTCAGAGCATCTCCAAGGCCCCTGGAGTACTGAAGGTCACAGGAAATAATGAGCCATGGAAATGCTCCAGAGGGATCTTTTGATCCTTTTGTGAGAGCAGACATAGAACAGGGGATCACAGGAGGGATAAAAAGACTTGGGAAAATAACCTAGGTAGGAGAGAGCGAAAATGCTGCCATGGGCTAGCAAAGCATTTACTATCATTTAAATTATCAGGATTAAAAACTGTATTTTGGTGGAAGAAATGTAGTTCTGGTTATCAGGGAGGAGGGATGCAGGGAGGGAGATGATGTGCACACCACAGCATCCAGTGTCCAGCTCTGCTCCCAGTTTGGCCCAGTCTCCTGTGCTGGAGGAGCACCTGGAGAGCCCTCCTGTAACCACCCGCACTTGGACAGGCTCAGAGAGCTGCAGAGTCCCTCCCCCTCCTTGGGAATGGTTGTATTTTCGACAAAGTTGGGAAAAAGAAAACAAAGAACTTACTTTGAGGATTTCATCCACGCAGCTCACCTCACCAGAGGCTGATGCCTACAAGTCAAAACTCAAAATTAACATCTCCCAAATTCTCTAGGCGTTACAAACAGTTAAAAACAAACTTCGGTCCTTATTGCCACTCATATGGATTCTACAGACACAAACAGCCCTTGCTAACTCTTTTCATCAATTTTAATATCAGATAGATCCATGTTTTTGTGGCATGAGTCACAGTTGTGAAAAGCATAAAACTGTGATAATAATCTCTCACTTTTCACTTGACAGTTAAAGTGATCACAGGCAGGCTGTGATATTAAAAACTTGTAGAGAGGGGAAAGAGAATCACAGCTTTCAATCTTTTCCTGGAAGCAGCCCAGGATAATATCTGAATTCAAGTGCAGGACCGTGAATGCACAGGAATGACAAACTGCATTCCCAAGTAAAACACTCATCACAGAGTGATCCCAGGAACAGCAATAATTACCAAACTATGAATGTTCTGCATCCCTGGCTGCCACAGGCAGAAAGGAGCAAAGCTCCTAAAGGATTCACTGCATCAGCACTGATGTGGCAAGTCTTCAGAAACAAAGCAATTTCTGATTTCCTTACCTGTGTGCTGGATCTTACTTTGCTATCTGTTGCAATCCCAGGAACAAGAGCTTTTCTCTGGCTACCATGATTCAAGCAGTTAGAGAGGAGATGAAATGAGACTTTATTACGAGGAAAGGCTCCTTGGGAGTGAGCTGGAGTCAGTCTGTGTCTTAATGATTCGGGAATTACCAAACTCCTCAAAGTTGTTAACCCCATAGTATTTTATATCCAGCACAACTGATAAAGGTTCTGCACCCTGTTCAATTTGGTGTGATGGTATAATAATCACATCTAGTAATTGCTACTCACTTCAAAAGAAAATCTGATACAGGCAGATTGTATCAACAGCTCTAAGTCAATTCAGCTCCCAGGAACAACAATGTATTTACCCGGCTCGTCAAAATATTTGTGGATATCCTACAACCCTAAGTCCTGACTACACAAATACTCTGTGAAAATTGGCCTCTTGGGGTTAAGTAAGCTTTTCTGAATGTCTCAGCCTTTATTTAATAAAAATCCCGGTATGCAAACTGAAGAAGCAGAACACAAAAATAATTACTTTTGCGTGCTCCCCACTGAAAATACAGCTTAGGTGAAGGTGCTTTGAGTAACAAAATCACAGTGTTTACTCAAAGCTCCATTTGGGTTAGGCAAATTGGGATTTTGGAGACGCTGGGAAATCCCAGCTCCAGTGTATTTACATTTAAGAAGGCAGGACCCAGCCAGCAACTTACATCCAGCGGCTGAGAAGGAATTTTCAGCTTGGTCAGGTGCGCTTTGCTGCTGGGTTTCAGCTCGTTGACGCCGCTGCCGTGGCTCTGGCTGCTGTAGTGTTCCGAGGATAACTTTGGTTCCATGGATTCCTGCCCGTCCATCGGCCTGACGTAGGCAGTGGGTTTCTGTAACATCGAACTGGACTTGGACATCAGCGAGGGAGGGAAGGACTGGTTCGAGTGCTGCCCGCTGGCGAACGAGGGCACGCGGGAGGGGGAGTCCCAGCTGGGCTCGGGGTCCCGGGGCGATTTGGAGCGCTGGTGGTCTTTGCCGTGGTGGTCGCTGCCGTGGGCCCTCGAATGGCCGGAGGGCAGGGAAGCCACGGCCGGCGGCTTCCCGGGGCTGCCCGAGCGGCCCTTGGAGTGCTCGGAGCCGTGCTGGCCTTTCTTACGGCCCCCGTAGGAATCGCGTTCGTGCCGGGCCCCCGCGGCCGCGCCGCCCCCCGAGCGCTGCCCGTGCCCCCCCAGCCCCGCCGAGCGCTTCTGGGACTGGGCCGAGGTGCTGGGGGCCGGCCCCACCGGGGTCCATTTGCTGCTCTGGTGGGAGCCCGGCCCGTGGCGCTGCTCGCCGAAGAAGCCGGCCGGGGGTTTGTCATCGGGAGCGGCGGGGACTGAGGGCTTGGGAATGGCGACGATCTTCTGGAGCGGCCGGTCCCCGATGAGATCCGTCATCTCATCATAGTTACCGAGCATGCTCTGGATGCGGCTGGACAGCTTGTCTTCTTTGCTGGTCTGGGACAACGAGGCACAAAAATCAGCGTTTAGAGCCCATCGCAACTTCAGGCACAGCTAAACGATCTGATAACGACAGCACTTAACCTGAATTCCAGCTACAATACACCTCCTTCCTCGCCAGCATTTCCAATTCTGAATTTTAGTTCTTAAACCAGCAATTTGACTCCCTAAAACAGATTCAAAATATGTAATAATACATATTTAACTCCTTAAAGCATAGTAAAAATTCGGCAGCAGGAACAGCTGAACCAGCAATCACCAAATAATGCACTTCTGAGCTGGATGCATGTTACAAAGTTGCAGATGCCTCCTGTCACCTTACAGACTGTAATTTCTCTAATACAGAATGCATCAGTCCTAAAAGGCTTTAATTAGCAGCAAAATAAAATCAACTTAACCTCACCCCCATAAGTCATTTTTAATTGGTATTTATATTGGCACAATGTTTGTTGCACACAGTTAAAAGGGTTCTTTCTTCTGTAACCATTTTGTTTTCCAAATCTGGGATCCTGAATCATTCCCCCCATGCACCCAGCCAGCTCCAGTTAACTTCGTACATGTAGAATTTGGTTATCAAGCACAAGAAAGTGATGGGAGGACAGGAATTAAAAAAACCACCAGGTATTTCTCAACTTTCCTCCTGCAGGAAGAGAGTTTTCAGTCATGTTTTACTTCTTGCAAACCAGCTGGAATTGCAACAAGGGAAGGGTTCACTCTCAAAGTCAGTTTTGAAATACGTAATTAATGTACTAAATAGTATTTTATTAGTTATTCCAGAATTAGGTTATTTTTTCCAGTTCTGTTCAGCAAGGCAACCTGGAAGGAAACCCAGCACAGGCTGAAAGCTGTGCAAGAGCACAAACAGAATCAACTCCTTCAAAACAAACTAAAACATCAGATACAAACTACTGGGGCACTATTTAGAGCTGATAATTGGGTCATATCAAAATTAACCTCATATTTAAACATTCTCTTCTGGAACTTATCCAGGTCTGGATTACATTGATGAAAGGTTAGAAAGTTTAACAACAGGCTAAAGCACCCCAAAAATGGCAATTTGGCATCACACAATGGCCAGTTTCATCCTTCTGAGTCATTGTACAGAAAGTGAAGGAAGGAAAAAGTTCTGATGGTTTTATTTTCCTTTTTCTCACTCCTTAGAAAGGCTCCTCCCCTTCCCAAGCATTATAAATCTGCTAGCGGAGCTGTGAGTGTCCAGCTTTATTTTCAAGCCCTGCTTAAACACTTGGTTGCCGTAAGAGCTTTTGATCTAACAACACAGATAAAAATAAAATAGGAATCTGCACGTGATTTCTGTTATAAAACCTGCATTTTCTGAGGTGCAGGAACTCACCACTTTGTACGGTTCAGCAAAGAGAGGAGAGTTGGGTGGGAAGGCTTCGTCACCCTGCTGAATTTCTTGATTTCGCCTTTCCCTTTCTTTCATACGCAGCACATTCCGGTCTTCACGGTTCATGTTGCTACGAGCAAAAAGATCAGTCCTGATCACAGAGGGAAGCAGGAGGGACGTGAGGGCCCAGGGGAGGGATGAGAGCACCCAAAGGAGGGATCTAAGTGCCCTCAAGCAGCTTCTGGCCCAGTTTGGCCACAGAATGATCTCTGTTAAGAACCATCCGAGTGCCACAATTCCTCAAAACTGTCCGATTTCAGCCGCCTCCAAAGGGCTGTAACCCCCAACCCACAGCTGGCTTCTAACAGGGAAACTTTATGCAGCAATTAAAAAAAAAAAATTGAAAAAAATCCACCAAGTCCTCAGGCAAGTAACTATTTCAAACCACTTCACCCGCTCGAATATCTCAGTTCCAGCCCACGCCAAACATCTCCCATTCATTTCTAAAATACCTTTTCTCCTCCACATCCCCCAGATGTTCTGCCATCCCCCCACCCATTCATTGCTTGACTTCTCCTGTAGATTAGGGTTATTTTTGGTGCTGACATACCTTTTTTTGGCACCCATTCTCCAACATATTCTAACCTCAAGCTTTGATGTGGTTTCCAGGTCTCTCTCCCTCCCCGATTCCCAAAAGGCATTGCAACTCAAAGCAGTAATTTCAGGGGAGTTCTGGCAATAATGCACCTTTTGCCTTGGATCACATCCTCCTACTGCAAAATACAGATTAAAAACCTGCCAATCTCCCTTCTTAACAAACCTTCCTTTGCAGTTTGGTCTTGCTGCTTGTGTTAACAGAAATACATCAAATTCTTGCAAAACACACACAAAAGTTGGAAAAGATTCCTTCTGAGCTTGACACAGCATTGGGACATGAAGGAGTAAACAAAATGAGACAATAAACAAGGAGTCATTAAATAAGGTGCCACAAAACTCCTTTAACATCAAATCCCAGAATGGTTTGGGTTGAGAGGGGCCTTAAAGCTCATCCAGTGCCACCCCTACGATGTACAGGGACACCTTCCACTGTCCCAGGATGCTCCAAGCCCTGCCCAGGGATACTTCCAGCGATGGAGCAGCCACAATAAATGTGCTAAACTCTGCATCAAGGGATTTAGAAATGTTCTTTACTGATCTGCACAAAGTACAGTAGGTGCATCCAAGAAAGAAACTGATGTTCCACCACATAATTTGCAGTCTAAAATGAAAATGTTGGCTGCTTAGAAAATCATTATTTCATGTCTTTAGACAGCTGTCTGATTATTAAAATAATAAATGACTTGCTAGAGCATGACTCTGAAAGCTGTGCAAACGCACTTATTGCATTCTCAACAGGAAAACTTCAACCCATCACTCAGTTTTTAAAACATGAATCCTTTTACTTCAGTAACATTTTAACCTCTTACATTTCTTCTCCATTTAGCCTCACTTTGTCTATTGGTCTGAAAGCAGTGAAATCTCAGAGGCTGCCCAAAGCAGACTAAAGCCAGGGGTAAACTGAGATCTTTGATGTTTTCTAAGGTTTGTTGTATTTCCCTGCCTTGCAAACAAGGTACAAGGTTTATATACAGGGATTATACACAGCCATAGATCCAGAATGTTATAATCTTAACAAAGAATTTCACACCTCTGTTTTCCAAATAGAGGGTTAAATATTTACAAAGACCTTCACTATTTTTTACAGAGACAAGCATCGTCTTTTAAAATTGCATCAACATTTCCTAAAACTCTTAGAGCTGATGAAAAACCATGATTTATACCAACACTGTCACACAAAAAGAACATTACAGCAAAGATTTACTTGAGTTCTGAGCTGGTGCAAACCAGAGCTGATCTGGCTGTACCTGCCCAAGTCAATGTAAAATTAGTCATCAGAAAGACACCAGCTAATGACACTTTTAACCACTCCTCCCCAGCCTTTTTTAATGCAGTAAATGATAAACACGCTCATGGGGAGTCACCTTGACTGTATGGGGATTTAGTTTAGGGTTTTTTAACTCTTTTACATTTCTTATTAGAGCAAATAGTTTGACTGTGATACAAGTTAGACTTGTTGGTATCTAACCATCCAATCTCCACACAGAGCTATTTTAAGTGCCTATAACGTGTACAAGGCCATTAAAATCCCACCAGCATTAAATGTGTAAATAGAGGAAGTTTGTGGGGCTTCCTTAGCTCTGTACTTCAGACAACATCCCACTCAAAGCCACATCTTCCACAGCCACGAGCCCAGCAGAAGGGAAATGTTCCCATGCTCAGGAAAGGCAAGGAGAGGGACTTTGAAAGGCAGGTGTGCAAGGCCTGTCTGCTGATCAGCACAGCTGGCAATTAACTCCAGCAGGTAGGAAACTGCAGCAGCTCAGCTTTCAGAGCATTTAAATTGTAATAAACCTTTAGTATCCACTAAAATGTACTGCTCCCACCACTCCTACCCCATCCTCTGGGGACAATGACAGCACCTCTGCTCTCTCCCTGCACAGGCCTGCAAGTGGAAGATGAAGAACTTGTTGACTTGTACCTGATGCTACCAAGATGATCCTAAAATTTCTCTTTTCCCAGGTGGTCTGAGCTAAAGTGTGAAGGAGGAGCAGAGCCAGGCTGAGAGAGCCAGAACAATGTCCCTGTAGCAAGGGCCAGAGTCATCTTAGTTTCCACATCTGGGAAAAGAGAAGTTCAAAAATTTTTTAAAAAATCAGAAAACAGGCCTAAAGCACAGCAAAGTATTTCATTTTTAGTTGAAGTTGAACCCTACACGGTTTGAGCCACTCCTCCTGCAGTGTGTCCCACTGTACTTTGAACAGTCCCTGTGTCTGAGACTTCCCTGCACAACCAACCCTTCCCATCTCACACCTCTGCTCCAGCTCAACAGGAAGAGTTGAAAGCAAGCAGGAAAAGCAGCAGGGAATTCACAGAAACTCCTGAGCCAGCCTCCCCCTGTGTGTATTCCTGAAGCACCATCCTCTGCTGCTCCAGGCACATCAATCACTGAGCATCACCCAGACCACACACACACCGTGCATTTCTCCTTCCAACCTCTTCCTAAATCCCACTTGGTTTTTCTGTTCATCCCTAATGCATCAAGGGCATTTTGCCTGAGACATCATCACCATGGATGTGTAACTTGTGGGATGAAACGGCAGTGTTGGTGCTGCCTTCTCCTGCTTGCCACCTCTCACTCCCCCAGCTCTGGGACTTTTGGACACAACTCCAGACTGAAGATAAACCCTAACCATCACACCCACGCTGCCTGAGTTTTCCTGGCAAAGCTGTTAAAAGAAAGAGGACCTTGGCCAAACCCTTCTCACCCCCCGAACCACATCAGGCAGCCAAGCCCTCACTCCAGCTCAGCACCAGCAGCATCTCTTCATCTTCCCAGACACCACGAGGCAAAACCATCAAAGGTGAAGGTTGGCCCAAGGAACCTCCACATGAAGCTCATCCAAAGGGACCTGACCCCAGCACACCTCACCCAGCCATCAGTGCATCTTCAAAGCCTGCTTACAACACCTCCACTTCCTCCCAGACATCCTCATTTAACTCCAGAGCTTCTTCAATCTCAATTGGTTTCATGAGCAAGAGGAATCAAACAGTTAATTGCTTAATTGGCTGCGATGAAACCCCAATTTTGTTTGATAACACTTGGCCAGGAAGGATAAACAGGCTGAGAGGGAACGTGCAGGATCCCAGCTCCGTGTGGGGCACACCCAGCTGCGGGGGCACACCCAGCTCCCATGATTTCATCCTTTTTTCTTAAAAGGAAGGGGAAAAAAGAGCTGAGGAGCCTACCTGTAAGAAGAAATGATGTTTTCAGAAGGCATTTCAAAATACCTGCAGCTGCCTTAATGCTGCATTCAAAGACACCTGTTGATTATTTCAAATTTTTTTTTTTTTTTATCATGGGCAAGGGGCATCTTAGGAGCTGGCACAGGATACTTCTCCCAGCTGGTGCATCAAGTAGGGCATCACAACAAATCCTGCCCTGAAACCATGTGCATGAGCCTAAAATGCTACTCTGTCAGCTTTTAATACAAATGCACTCCCAGAGGAGCTGTTTCAAAAGGGAGACATTGAAAAATAACTGCCCTGCAACAACAAAATTCACACAAAAACACTGACACACAAAGAGGAACATGCCCTGGTGTCACCAAGACCTACTTATAGAAGTGTACATATAATCTTCCACTTTCTATGTGATGGTGAGGAAGAAAAACAGAGAAAAAAATGTAACATTTCCTACTAAAACAATATGGCTTTGCCCCAAAAAGCACAAACAAGATGATTCTCCAGGACAGGTTTAGAGGATAACCGTGACGGTGCAAATACAGAAGCAGCAGAGTCATTTTCAGAGTTTTATAACTGAAATAAGGAATACAACTAAAAATAAGAATGCACAGAATTCAAGTAGTTTTTGTATATGTCCAGACAGAGCAAAAAACCAACTTCTCAAATCATGAAGTTTTCTGTTTCTGTCCCTCACCTTGTGGCACAAAGGCTCCATGCCAAAGGAGGGGGATTTGGTTTGGGATGGCTCCTGGTGCACATGGGATCTGTTCCACCAAAGGAAAGGCTGTGATACCCCCAGTATCCCAAAATTTTACCCCATAACTCACTATCACAGGGTGAGGCTGCACAGGTGAACACAGGAAACCCTGAGCCATCGTCTTGCTCAGCTATTTTGATGAGAATCAACTTTTCCACAGCTCCATCTCCCTCTTTCCAAGGTTTCCTTTGAGCTCTTGGGAATACAATTCAAATACAATTGTACTGGTAATAGGATACAAATATAAATCAGATTCACCACTAACCGAAACACAAATGTTTCTCATTCCTACAATACAAACACAAATGCTTCTATCCCACCCTTCACATCAGGAATTCCTACTGCACATTCAGCAGGGAGAATATCAGAAAGTGCCCCAAGAGCTGTCTGGGAACACCTTTGTACATACTGAGGGTGCGAGAGCTTTAAATAAAAATAATAAAAAAGTGAGTTGGGTTAAGTCTGGTTAATGTTTGACAAGAACTCCCAGGGAGGGCAGAGCCAGCAGTTTGCTGCAGGCACTTCTCCTTCCCACTCAGCTCTGGAGCACTCAGAAATCCCCAGCAAGCACGATGTGCCTGGACTTGTGCTGCTCCCCAGACAAAGCAGCACAAATCCTTCACCACCGTTAGCTGAGAGAAATTCCACAGCACTTTCTGTGGGAGCACAGCCTTCATTCCAGCATCTCAGGCAAGTGATGGTGCAAGTAATTACATCCTGCTTTGGAGTTTTAGCTGCCAGAGTCCCCTCCATCCCTCAAATATCAGATTCCCTGAGGATCAGTCAGCATCTTCCACCTGAGAAGCCAACACACAGCAATGGTGGATAAAAGAATTACAATGATCATTTGTAACTCAACACTAAGCACTGGAAAAGGACTCGGGGATCCTTTAGAAAGAGACTCTGTCAATGTAACATTTCATGTAACAAGTCCAGATGAGAACTGGGTGATCATTCATCATACGTGAGATGCAGCACACAGAAGCAAGGGAGAAATGGAGTTGGGTTGGAAGAGACTTTAGAAATCACCCAATTCCACTCCTCCTGCCAAGGTAAGGTAAAAGAACTAACGAAGGTAAAAGTGAACCCGCAGCAACTGGATTGTAGAAGCCAAGGCAAGGAGGACATTTCTAAATTCAGCACTTTCAGTGCAGCTCATTTAAAACCATTTAAAGTCCATTTTTAAATCATACTACTAAAACAGCTTAAAATTGTTTATATACAAGAATTTGCAAGACTGGTTTGATGTAATTCACTCAAGGGACCTTAAATATGCACAACCACGCATCTTAAATGTCTCAATTTTGTGCAGAATACTACCTAAGAGAGAAAATGTCTGGTTCCCCCTCCCTGATGAACACAGAAATTAATTCCCAACTGTTTTCCTTCACAGGGAGCAGAGCTGCTCCAAGGACATCAGTCCCTCCTTTGTGTCCTGTCTCTTCAGGAATGGGAGAGGAACAGGAAAGCCTAGCAAGTGACAGCACAGATCCCTGCTCCTCCTGCTCTCTCCAAGGACAGGGAGCAGAGGGAGGGTCACTCCCCCACCCACTGTCCCTCTCTCCCCAGGCTCCATCCTGGGGGACACCACAGATGCCACAGTGCCATCCCTGACTCAGAGAAGGGCCTCAGGGACAGACACCACGAGACCACAAAGCCACTACAATTGTTGCTTTCTGCACCTACCCCAAGGCCAGGCCAGGATTCCAGGTCAGATAAGAACGGGAGCCTCAAGGAACTCCTGCCACAAGAACCAGCCCGAGCCAGGAGAGGGAAGGGAAGCTGCTGCTGCTCAGCAAAGCTGAATTTCAACTTTGCCTTCCCAAGCCTTTGCATTCCTATTTGCTTCATCCTGCAATATCTGCTCTGAGGAACAGGGGACTTTCTTACCCAGGCAGTGGAATTCCTTGCCCTGAGACACCACAGCTGAGGAGATCACCAAAGCAGCAGCCCAGCAGTGCAGACCTCGAGCTCAGCCATCCACCAGGAACATTCTTTTCTTTCTCAGTTAAATCTCTTCTCAGCCAACTGCAGCCCAATTCCACCTCCCACTCAACAAAGACATCCTCTCCATCCTTTCCACTCTCCATCACTGGGAGAGTCTTTCATTCCCCCAGTGCAAAGATGGACCATCACAAATTCAGCATTTTTACATGCAATCCTTTCATGTCCACACAGGCTAACCAAAGCATATTCCAACAGTTTCCCAACAAATTTCTGCCCTTTAATTGGGCAGAAACTTAATAACCCAGTTCCTGTGCCTACATGTTCATCTGCTTAAACTTTGAAGCCAAGACAATTGGCATTTAGATTTTATTAAGCAATAGTTATTCAGACATCTAACATTAATCTGGCTATTATCATTCTGACTTCCTCCCAATAATTTACTTTCATAAAAGACATCATTACATCTGAGTGCTACGAACTCTGACATCAGGATTAAAAAAGGATTCACTTGACAGAAATTCTCTGATAAATCTGCACTGTGCAAGATTTGAAACAGCAGACAACATTTTAATGAGGTGCCATCTAAAGTAGGAGTGAAAAGGCAAAAGGGAAAATCACATTTGAGGTTCACAACCTTCTCCCATCTCAACTACAGAAAAAGAAAGGAGAGAAAAAATTTATCAGACACTGTCCCCTGGTTTAACTGCCACTTCCTCCAGCCCCAGTGTAAGATCTTCTGTCTGCACTGTCTCACAAGACATTTATCTTGGGCCTGTCATTGTGACCAAGGTCCACCCACTGTGCTGCATCCCCCACTGAACTGAACGTCAGGGTTTGAGATAATCCTGCAATGTGGTTGTGAGGGACAGAGGAAGAGCAGGAGGATGCTGGGGAGCAGCTCAGCAGAGCAGCCACAATTAAAAACTTCATTGTTGAATGGTTCAACTCTCCTCAGAACCACGGGAAACCACTCAGGGTGAGCCACAGAACAACTGAGAGGTCTAAAGGGAAATCTGTGTCCAGGCTGTTCCCAGAACAACTGCAGGGGAAGCTCCAAAACCACCGGCATGGATCCATCATCCAGCAGCATCAATATTATTTTCTAAATTATCATCAACCTATTACTATCAATATCTGTTCAAAAGTGGTGCCTTGAATTCTCACAGGGCCAGCGCTCCCCACTGGCAGCTGCAGCAGTTCTAGGATTGCTTTGCAGCTCGAAGATTTCACAAAATCCACAATTCTGAGTGCCAGAAAAGCGAGAATACTACTGTTCCCTCCCAGTTTTCAGCCCTAACTTGTATGCAAAGGGTTTACCAAAGTCAGCATCATTTCCTACTTGTCTAAAATCTGCTCTCAGAACATGACAGCTTTGAGACCTGGGATGCTTCCTGGTACCTTCAAACTTTCTTTTTAAATTTAAACACGCTGAAGGTGAGAACACAGGGTAGTTACAACTCTGGCAAAACCTAGGGAAGAGGAGCATTTAAGATTTGCAGGCAGAGCAAAAAAATCTGGAAGCGAGAGGAAGGGCCCAGAACTGTCTACAGAGGGAAGCTGAAATGCAGCAGGAAAGCCACAGCTTTGATGTGCTGTGCTTCCAAACAAACACTGCTCAAAAAGTCGGAAAGTTTTCACTTTTCATCCTGCCTATTAAATGCCACCTGTACTTTATAATCCCCCTGAGCAGATTGAGAAAAACATTCATATTTCTGCCCCCACTGAGTAACAGGGCATTTAGTGTAGTATTTTTTATCTCAGGAAAACAGTTGATAAATATTCATTTAGCTGTACAAACTCTTTTAATGCAAATGACATCATATTTTCCCATAATAATGATGTTTGAGTTTTTTCCCCCCAAAGTTCTTACAACTTTTTGCAATTTTCTGGATGTGGCCTTAAACCAAAAGACAAGAAACTACAAAATACTGAATTCTACCAACACATTTCACTTCCAGCCAGTGAGACTCGGTGAGTTTTGCCACCAGAAAGGGAAGTTCACCTTTTTGTGGCACCAAGTTAAAGACAAACACACAAACCATTGCAAAAGCCACGTCAAAATTCAGTTGGGTTTCAAAACCCTTCATGCAAGGGGCCACTTCACACCAAGCTGGGGCAGAGCTGGAGCCTGGAAAGATCCAAATCTGCTTCCAAGTGCCCCAGAAATTCCATGGTGAGAACTGCTCAAGCTTCAGGCTGTGCTGGGCAAAGCAGCTGCAGCTGAGCAGGCACCAGGCACTGATGGACACCCCTAGCTGGGGCTTCAATTCATGGAATTCTTCTAAGCACAAGTTCAAATTAATTTTTTTTAAAGTATGACTCACTATTTATAGTGAGAGTCACACATAATAATTTTTTTAAAAAATTGAATAATGCTTTGAAATAAATTGTATGGCAAGGAATCTGCCCATTAGAGCAGCCAATGAGATCCAAATTTCATACTCTAAAATAGCACTGAAGATTAAACCACACCCATTTCTGACCATCTTGAGCTTCAAGTCTGTCAGCAAATCATGACCGGACGGATTTGAACGTTCCTCTGAATAAATAAGAAAAAACAAACAAAACCATTTTTGAATGCCAATTCAGCATGGACCTTGCTTCATGTGGCCAGGAAATAATGCAATTTTTTCCACTTAGGAAAAAAAAAAAAAAAAAAGAAAAAGCTGAAGAAAAAAAGCTGAAGAGAAAACATGAAGAAAGTAATTTTTCAGAGGTTATTAGTAATTAACAAATTTAAGCTGAAGACTACTTGTTAAAACTCTCTCCTATTAAAACATATTTCTGGTAATTATTGGCTAAGAATGTGTCACAGTGCAAAGTCCTTACTTGTGTTTTTTGCTCATTAAATATAATTAGTGGAGCTCTTTCAGCACGAGCAATTGCTCCAGGAAAAACCTTTTTCACCCTTTATCTTTTAAAGGCTGGTTTACATCGAACACCAGTTTCCACCATGGCAAATCAACGCTATAAAATGATGCTAATTTATCCTATCAGCATCAGAAGGTGAAATTAAATCTAAATTAATTTGTTTTAAAATAAAATCATTAAATAGAAATCCCAAACTTCACCAGGCAGTTTAAACCAATATTTCACGTGGCCACAGTGCTTTTCACCCACAGCCAGGGGGGGACTCCAGCAGCTCCAACAAGAGTCAGAGGTGAACTGGAAGGTTTACTGGGAAATGCCAAACAAACAGAGCAAACCTCACTCCAAAATATAAAATCCTCCTCAAAACACACAAACAAAGCTCTCAGGAAGCTCTGTTCCATAGAGGACAACACAGAACATTAAAAAACCCCAGGAGACAGGGAAAATATCAGTACATCAAGCCATTTAATCTCCCTTTGGTCAATCTTTGTGCTTCAAGGCCTCTTGAAGCGACAAAAATACAATAATCTTTGTAAAATCAAATATTTTTTCACTCAGCAATTTCCATTAGGTTCATTTTATTTATGCCAAAATACAGGACAACTTGCTGAAGTTAAAACATGTTCCTTTAACTTCTTCAACCCGTTTCCCATATTCGATTCTCTGAAATTTCCATCTTCATGTTTTCAAATCTGGATTTTGACCAAACAATTTTAAAATTATCTTTAAATAAGGAAATGCTTATGTTAATTGTAATGCAACATTGGAAAGTTACGTTGGCAGATCTCTCAAATTATTTTTTTTTCCACAGAAACTGTGGTTATTCCTCTGCCCACGAAACTCACGACATCACACCAACTGAATTCCCGTTTTGATGTAGCTTTTTTTGGTTTCCTGTTCCCCTTCACTGTGGGAAAAACAGAATTATAGAATGGTTTAGGCTGGAAAAGCCCTTCAAGTTCCTCGAGTCCAACCATTGTCACTGGCCCAAGTCCCCAGGTGTCACCTGCACACTTTAACCCATGCAGGGCTGGGGACTCCAGCGGGTCTGTGGAGGGCTGGACAAAATTCCATGAAGGAATTTTCCCAGCATCCAGCCTGAACCTCCCCTGGCACAGCTTGAGGCCGTCGTCCCTTGTCCTGTGGCTGCTCCTGTGCCTTTGGGATTTCCTGAACGCTTCCTCCTCCCCGAGTTCCTCTGCAGCCAAACCATACAAAGGGAATTGTGGACTCTTATCTCTTCATCCTCCTCGCTTTAATGATTTGTGCACATCAAAGCCTGATTAAAACCATTTAAGCACTTCCATCACTGAAATCTCTTTAACGTCTTTTGGAAATTAAATTAAATGCAGAGACAAAAAAAAAAAAAAACAAACCTCCGTGTGAATGCACAAAGCTGGACAATTATGATCAGGTTGGAGTTTTTATAGACATGTCAGGAGGAATGCGGAAATACATGGGAACACACAGCTTTTGAAGCTTAATTTATATAAAAATATAGCAGACAACCAATATAAATATCCAATACTCATTTAAAATCAGACACCTTCAACAGGATAACACCAAGGAAAGTGAACATTAGGAATTCCAAAGGAAAATGAAGTGAAAAACTGAATGACTGTTCAACAGTGTGAAATTTCCACAGGAACTAACTGTTGAGGGAAATATCTACTCTGGAACAATCTACCTCCCTGAAATCTTAGAATCCCAGCTGAGGACAAGTGGAAATAGCTTCCTCTGTCTCAGGAGTTGAACTTGTCACTGATCACAAACGCTGTTTTCCCAGTGTCTGGTTCTGCAAATTAAACATTCTTTGTTTTCTTCTTAAACTGGAAAATGTCTGTTAATAAAGTGATGTATGACCCAACTACAGTGAGGCACCAAAGCCTCGCCCCCACTTCCAGGAGATGACAAAGTGACACCAAAAAACCTGGCTGCCCTCTCATTTGAACACCACACACAGCAAAGGTTACAGAGTCGGAAAAGCTCAAAGTTTTGGGATCTGCTTTGGTTTGAGACCTTTTCTGATGCTTCCCAACCCTCAGGAGCAGCACAGCCATTCCAGGGCTCATTTCTGCCCCTCCATAAGGAACCCACTGAGCTCAAAAGCCGAGAGAAGTTTCCAGCCCAAAGGACAAACAGCTTAAAGCTGCTCTTGGAAACTGCAAATAAAGTGGGAACATCAATCCTTCAGAAGCAAACACTGAAGAGAACCACACCATCATCCTGCCTCTTTATGTTCCCAGTGTAGAACTGGGAATAGTGAGAAACTGCAGTGGGGCTGCAGAGGAGCACACCTATCCACAGGGAGAGATATGGAATGATGCAACAGCCTCTCCTGGAAAACACGATCACTGCAGGATTAAACATTAGTAAAAGCACACTCTGTTTGTTTAATTATAAAACATGAAAGCAGCATGTTCAGGTAATTTATCAATAAATGTTGTGACGTGAATAAAAACTAAGGTGAACTGTTTAAAAAAAAAAGGGGGGGGAGCTAAAGGGAGCTGCTTCATGAGGTGTTGTTTTCCACAAAAAGATGAGCAGGAAGATTTCTCTTAATGAGCTGTTAACAGAAGAAAATTAGTTCAAGACTTCAGGGCAAGAACTTCCCTTATTCCAGGTTTGTACAGTATGGAGTATAAGGAGATTTTTTTTCCTGCTGGTACCTGGTGCTATTGGCAGTTAATAACCCAGGTTTTACATTCATCAGCAAGAATTAATGAACCTAGTAAGAAAAGAGACAGGACAACCTGAGGAACTCCAATCACTGGGGAGAAAAGACAGAGTTAGGGAAAGAAGAGGGGTTTGAAACACAGAGCTGAAGAAAGAAATTTGGAAAGTAGAAAGTCTGAGGGCCTGGGGAGATGGCAGACACCAAAGGAGACTCGAGTGCAAGAGGCAAAGAACCTCCAGCTCCAGGGAACTCGGGATTTTGGCCAGCATGTCCGAGGCTGGCCCAGCCCCAAGGAGCCCTGAGCAGCTCACCTCAGACAGCACCAGCACTGCCCCAAACTGGGAGGTGTTAATTCAGCTGGAATACTGCACCTAGTGCAAGCAGCTAAAAAGGGAAGAAAGCTGGAATCCTGCAGGAGAGAGGCAGAGAACAGCACAGCTCCAGCACTCGGGGCTGACTGCGCTCACCGGAGCAGCTCGGTGACAGGAAGGAGCAGGGCTGGGACCTTGGGTTTCCTAAGCAGTGACAGCAGCCCTGTCATTTCACAAGCTGCAGAGCATCTCGTTAGTCATTAGTGACTGCAGAGAAGGAACCATCCTGCAAGAGAAGAATAACTGCCACACAAGTTCTTTCATCCTGAGTTTTGCAATTCTATGAACTTGATTGCTTATTTTCTTAGTTTAACACAGTTAGCAAGATATTTTACATACATCTAACCCTGCTCCAGCTAAATGTAATCTGTTAAAGTTTCTTGACTCGTTTCCAGACACTTCCTCTTCATCCTACAGTCTCTCTATCTCCCCACAGCTCGGGGTGTTCTGTTCTCCCAATTTAGAGAAGGTGACACCAACCTCACTTTGGTTTTGGTGCACACTCTGAGGTAGGCACTGAAGGAGGATGGGGGGTCTTCGTGGGAAGGACCTCCAAGCCCATCCAGTGCCACCACAGCCATGGCAGGGACACCTTCCACTGTCCCAGGCTGCTCCAAGCCCCAATGTCCAACCTGGCCTTGGGCACTGCCAGGGATCCAGGGGCAGCCCCAGCTGCTCTGGGCACCCTGTGCCAGGGCCCCACCACCCTCACAGGGAAGGATTCTTTCTGTGGATCTAATCTAAACTGAAGTTTAGGTATCTAATCTCAAATTTAGTTATTTCTGAGCCTCTGCTGAAGATAACTGTGACATCACCCTAGTGAGAGAAAGGAAACAGGCCTGTAGAACAAACCACAGGTGAGTAACAAACTGAAATTATGTGGCCAAGAACAATTATTGCCACAGAAAAGAAACCTCAGTCACCAAAAACTCCAGACTATCCCAACACCCTCACACAGGGGGACTCCAAACACGACACTGCAACTCATATTCCTCCCAGCCCAGCACACACATTGCTGAGGCCTCTTGGAAGCTGCTCAAGCTCTCTCCACGTGCCCAAATCTGCCCATGGCAGAGGTGCTGCTTTCCTGGCTCAGCTCTCAAGACTCAACTCTCAGTATTTCCGCCCTCAAGACTACAAATTTCTGATGATCTGGAGCAAAGAGTACGAGCAGTGATGATGACAAAACTCCCAAACCAAGAGGATGAGCAGGAAGGGAAGGGAGGGAGGCATCAACAACAGCCACGAGCAGCTTTGGCAGCTGTCCCAAGCACTGCAAATGCAGTGAGGGACACAATGACAGCAATGCCACCATCACCTGGTCACAGAGTCCCTCAGAGGATGCCAGGAGCTGCTGTCTCAGTCAGCAAGGCACAGGTCACACATGTCCTTAGTCACATCCGACACGGGAGCACCCACGCTGGAAAACTCTGGGGCACAACACACCCGCCAGCAGCCACAGAAACAACTGCTGTGCCAATGCCACCCTGGTACAGGCCAGCTGCAACCTCAGGACACATTCCTGCTGCAGCTCTGTACCTACAAAGCCCCCAAGAAGCAAACTCCGTGGTTTTTGCAGACAGAAATGTGGCATCTTCTCGGTAAAGAACTGGGCTGTAACCACGCAAAAGCATCTGCACATTCCAGCTTCCTAAAAAAACATCCTAGAAATCCAAGTCATATTTCACTGGGGTTTCATCAAGTTCAGGTCACTGGAACTGGCAAGAATGCTAAACATATAAATATGAATTATTTTTCTGAGTTGCTGTGTGGCTTCTCACACAAAAACTGACCCCAAGGGTTCAGTCTCACTCACTCAATGTTTGAGGCAAGGAGAAAAGTCATAAAACAAGAACTGCAAAGATGTTTAGAGGAAATATCAGGGACCTGAGACAGCTTTTGAGATCAGAGTTGAAATTCCCTGTTTTCCTTCATTGCTGTTAAACTGTACAGAAGTCCTGGGGGCACTTTTGGGTGCCACAATTTAAAAAAGATCAAAAGCTGATGGGGAAGGGTGTGGAAGGACCATGAAGGAGCTGCTGAGGGTACTTGGGTTTGTTCTGCTGGAGAAGAGGAGCCTGAGGCCAGAGCTCATTGGGGTCTGCAGCTCCAATCTCTGTGACAATGACAGGATCCAGAGCAGGGCTGGAGCTGTGCCAGGGGTGGTTTAGGTTGGATTTGGGGAAAGGTTCTTCCCCCAGAGGGTGCTGGCACTGCCCAGGCTCCCCAGGGAATGGGCACGGCCCCAGAGCTCCAGGAGAGCTCAGACAGCACTGCTGAGGTGCCCAGGGTGGGATTTTGGGGCTGTGCAGGGACAGGAGCTGCACTGGATGATCCTGTGGGTCCCTCCCAGCTCAGGATATACCAGGACTGTCTCACTCCTGAACATGGGAGAGTCTGCTCTCACACAGAGCTGCAAACACACTGTGCAGGAGGCAGCAAATGACAAAAATTGACATTGATACGTTAATAAAGTCAAGATATTAATGATGCCAAAAGATAAATTTTCCCTTTTGCTCCTGACCAACAAGACCTACCCCTGTCCCAGTCCAACCACTGAGTAACTCCAGTGTGACACTGGGACTCTTCCAGAGACACAACAGCAGCACAAGGAGTTTAATCACGTTTCCCTCATTAGAGGAGACATGAAATGACCAATCAGGTGCACAACCACTCCTGCAAAGCACTTCACTAGATCCTGTTTTGCAATACCCCCCCAGGCTGCAAATCCCCATTTGCCAGGGACCTGAGAGAAGAATTCAGTAGTTTTAAAAGAACGTCAAGAACTACAAATACACCTGAGAGATCAGTAGCTGGGAGGGAGCCCAGGTGACAAATAAACACACAGAGCTGAACAGAACCCGTTCATCCCAAAGAGCAACACTGAGCAAGGACCTGTTCAGTCCCACAGGGGCAGGTGAGGGCCTGGCTGCCATCACTGGAAACATGGCAATGTTTAAAACCACCGGAATTCCTGAGAAAATGATGAAACAAGGCTGCAATAAGGTGAGAGGTAAGCTGAGGGGACAGCAGGTCCCACACCTGCCCCTTTTCAGGCTCCTTTTCCATTGTACAGCATCTGCCCGGGCTGTGAGTGAGGTTTGGGCACAAGCACTCAGTTCTCCCCCAAAATTCAGTCAACCACTTGCACATTTCCAGAAGAGAACCACAGACACAGCACTGACTGCATGGATACCTGGGTTACACATCTCAACTCTTTCTCGCTTTGTTTTGTTCATTGGAAAAGGGGAAAAAATGGAAAAAAGTCAGCCCGGAGCCTAGGAATGTTAAGCGACCGCTGTTTTACAAACTGCAATATAACCCCCCAGCAGGGATGAGGCTTTACATAACAGCCACCCACTCACTCCGGGACGGAATTGTGTCCGGAACCCCGACTCTCGGTTCCCTGACCTTCGGCAGCACCTGCCCGGAGCCAATCCCATGAGCGGGCACACCCGGGAGCCCGGGCAGCGCCCCCGGCAGCCCCCGGAGCTCGGGCCGGTCCTGCCCGCTCCATCCCGGAGCGGCTCCAGCCCTAAACCGCGGAGAGCAAAGGGGAAGGAACAAAGCCCTGACGTCAATTACCGGAACAGGATTAAATCCATCACCGGGGAGGGCAGCGCACGGCCCCGCCAGCCCCGGGCCCAGCGCAGATCCCCGCTGCGGGGAATGCCCGGGTGGTGCTGCCCGGGGAGGGACCCCCGCCCTCCGCACCGTGTCACCGCGGGGCGCCCGCGGGGAAATCCGCGCTTCCCGCCGGGAGATGCGCCTGGAGCGGCCAATCCCGCCCCGGGGCCCGCCGGTTCCGCCGCGGGGGAGCGGCCGAGATGTTCCGGGAGTGCCCGGGGCGGGGGCGGCGAGGGCCCGGCGCTGCCCCGGTGCCGGCGGGAGGCCCGGCCCGGCTGCGCTCACCTGCGCTGGCCGCTCCGCTAGGCCCGGACCATCTCCTGGCTGCCGCCACCGGCGAACGATGAGGCCCGAGGAGCCGCCGGCGAGTCACGGAGCGCCGGGGGGCGCGGGGCGGGCCCGGCCCAGGGGAGGGGGGGCGGCTCACAAGCGGGCGGCCGCTCCGTAGGGGTCCCGGCGGTCCATGGCGGGCCGGCGCCGGGCTGGCGGTTCGCAGGGCTCGGGCAGGACCGCGGCTCGGCCGGGGCTGCTCTGGGCCCGCTCCCGGTGCCAATCCCGATCCCGGCCCGGTCCCGCCTGGCGCTTCCCGGCGGCCCCCGCGCGCCGCCGCCGCCCCGATCACGTGACGCGCGGGGCCCACGTGACCCCGGCGGAGCGCGCGCGCGTACGGGGCGTGGCGTGGGTTCGGCCCCGCCTTCCTCGCGCGGCGGCGGGAGAGTCACGTGGGGCAGCGCGCGCAGCGCTCCCGCGGACGCGGCGCCCCCTGGCGGCGACCAGGGAAATTCC
>VZSR01000479.1:13080694-13122959 GCA_013398615.1 Brachypodius melanocephalos
GGGGTGGCACTGGATGGGATTTAAGATTCTTCCAACCCAAACCATCCTGGGATTTTGGGATTCTCTGCTGTTCTGGTGTCAAGGTTTGCAGCACACAGCCTGGGTGAACAGAGGCTGTGCAGATCCACCTCAGACAGGGCCCATTGTCCCTGGGGCTGCTAAAGACACAGCTCAGACAAACAGAATTTCAGAAAGCAAATCCATTTACTGGAGAATCTCCTATTTATTAAGGACTCCTCCCTAAGAAAATAAATCGATGCACTAATCCACGGAGAGTGTACAATGCACTTGTACCAAACCTGTTTGAGTGGCAGCTGTTGGGGTTAACAAAGCCCTGGACTCAGACACGGGGTTGTCTCTCCCTTTTCCTGCTCTCCCCTCTGTTCCCAGCGTTTCTTCTCGAAAGGTGACGGCCTCTCCCGAGGCTGTTTTCCTGCCAGGCTGCATCAATTGCTCTCCCGAAATGAGCAGTGGCAGCTTTGCTTGGAGTGGGAGGGATTAAGGAGTGCAGTCCCTGGAACAATTCCTGGTTAATGGGGTTTTTATAAAATTCCTAACCCAGCCAGAGAGCAGGTAGCGGCAGAGCAAAGAGGGTAAGGCTCTGGCCAGGCTGGGGGGTTTAACCTGTAAAATAAGAACATGTAGACACAAAGTAACCACAAAAGGCAAGAGGGGAAAAAAAAGCCAATATAAACATTGTATTTGAAAGGAAACTGTTAAAAAAATAAATCTGGATACAGAGGGACTTCCGGTTGGAGAACTTCCTGGGAAGCAATCCTGCCCCTCTGTATTGGAATGCCAGGGAAACTCCAGCTGAAACCTGCACACAAACACCACAAATATTTTAGATATTTGCAATAAGCATCAACTTAGCAACTACTGTTTAACAATTTATTCACTTTCCCATTAAATGGCACATTCACTCCACAAGACTTAAACACCTTTCTGGCAGTTTTATTTACAGTCTGCAGCCTGTTCTGCAAAACACAGGAGTGGCCACAGACAGACACACAACACAGGTATTCTCGAACATTTAAATAAGTACAGTTTATTCCAAAGAAAGTCTACACACTACTTTTTCCATAAAAATATAAAAAATAGTTTAGTTACTGTATTTAACCTAAACCAAGATACTTGAGAATTCATCCACAAGTGCTACCCCCTCCCCAAAAAGGGCACTCCAACAATAAGAAATTCAGGAGACTGCATCACCAAATAAAACACTAACAGCATCTGCTTCAATCCACCAGAAAAACAAATAATTCCCACTCTGCATCCAGCAATCCCGTTCTGCAGGTGTTTGGATCTGGGTTTTTTTGGGTTTGTGGGGGTTTTGCACTCACTTGCTGCTCCAGGGCCATTCCCACAAAGAATGACTGAATTTGTGCAGACTGGCACTCAGCAGATGCCCACCAACACAGCCTGGCACTCCTGCACTTCACACACTCCTTGGGAAACACATCCAAAGGGGAACACTGTCCTCTGAGACCTTTATTTCAAGGAGTCTCTTTTTTATTGAGCATCCAGTGGCAACAGTGCCCAGGTGTGTTTGTTATTATTTCTCTGGTTTTGCCGAGAATGTTGGATGGGAGTATTCTGATGGAACTCTGCAGAACACCCGCTCCAGCCCTTGTCTCACTGGGGTACACTGAATTTACGAAAGTGCCTTGGCTTGCAATGCAAGATGTAACCAAAAGTATGTGTTGCATTATCAACTGTTGAAACCTGTTGGGGAGGTGTTTTTCTTATCTCTTGTATAACCCATTGCTGATAACTCCAGGGAGGAGGGGTGGGTGTCTGCTGTTAATGGCCCAGCTGTTAAAACCAGGTGGGGCAGCGTTCTTATCTGTTCCAGGACTCATCCTCCCTCCGGGGGATCTCTGCTGTTCGTGGGCCATCGAGGCTCACTGCAGGACTGATACAATTCCATCATCCATGGGGAGATGCTGCACCCAGGCACAAAGATGAAACTCCTAAAGCAGCACCAGCCCTGATTCACTGAGCTGCTGCTTCCCAAACACCTCCAATACACGAGCCGAGGACACAGGGGAGTGAAAAACCCAGAGCCTGTGGGCAGGACAAGCACTACATTGATCAGCAGCAAATCAACACAACTCAACTGGATGGTGCAGTTAAGACTTGACCTCGAAGCATCAGGAAAAGCCATTGGAACACAATCTCAGCAGCACAGAATCCATTTGTCACCAGTGAGATGGGAGGCTCTGTGTGGGACACGTTGTGCATTCAGGTTCAACGATGCCAGAGCTCCACAGCAGCACTGAAAAACTTCTGTTTGTAACAATTGAGAGGATTTTTCTCAGTGGAAGTGAAGCTGCCATTAACAGAGGAACAGCACATGATGCACAGCATAATCTGCAATAAAAAGCTTTTGTTTTCCAGCATGTAAACATCCAGGTTACTGGACTTTAGCTCATATAAACCAATCTGATGATAGAAATATTTTTCCAAGCTAAAAAAGTAAAATCTTCCATAAAAGGATAAACCACAAAAATACTCTCTCAGTAAGTCTCACGTGCCATTTAATACCTTCCATGTCCTATGAACAACTACACAAAACACTTAGAAATTTGAGCAGTAGAAATGTTGACCATTAAATGTTTGGCAGCCGTGTGCTCCAGCCCCTGGGAGGGTGGTGTCACTCACTCCACACCAGTCCTGCACCTCCCCAGCTATTTCTTCTTTTTCTTCTTTGGGGGCTCATCCTCAGAGCTGCTGTCTGTGCTGCTGCTGCTGCTGGAGGAGCTGGAATCTGACTCGAAGTCGGAGGAGGAGGAAGAGCTGCTGGAGGATGGGGAGGAGGAAGAGGAGGAGTTGCTGTCCTCACTGTCACTGTCTGAGGAGGAGGAGGAAGAGGAGGAGGTAGAGGAGTCCTCGCTGTCAGAGGAGTCACTGTTTGAGCTGTCACTGCTGCTGCTGCTGGAACTGGTCACACTCTTGGACCTGAGAGAGAACAAAGAGCTGAGCACACCCTGCCAGAGCCCATCACACCCTGTTCCCTCTGCTCTGTCGTAATTATCCAAAGATCAATTATTTGCCTTGAAAATTTCCACACCTCACCATTGAAATTTCCAGGCCTCACCATCCACCTCAGATGAATTCCTGTGCCTTCCCCTCCCTTTTGCACTCCTGGATGAATGGATTTTGGCCATTTGAGCAATAGCAGAGTGGCCCCAGGCCATGACATAACCCAGCAGGACTGCAGAGAGAGGCAGGGAGGGAAAGCTGGCCAGGATCTCGTTCGTAGCCCTGAGCAGGGGCTGTGCTGGGCTCACTGCCCTCTGCTACTCAACCCTGGGGGAAATGACCCAGGCTCAGTCCCTGCCTCACCATTGCAACAGTGAAATTCTGCCACTGCAAGAGTCAGGGGAGGTTTCAGCAGTGATTTCACCAAGGTCAGAGCTGTTCTCAGCAAAAACTGTTCTTAGATTACTCTTGGCAAAAGATCCCACAGTACCTGCCACTACAGGATGCCAGTGTTTTCCAGGTGGAAGAGAAGTGTGGAAACAATCCAAGATTAAGACAAAATAAACACAGCAGAGGATTTCTGTATGCTCTGCACCTTTTTTTCATGTCAGCCCTTCCTGAGGCCACTGTTCTCAAGATCAACATCTCTGATTAGATGGGGTGATATGAATTCCAAGAAAGTACAATTCAATTTTTCCAGAGATCTTTCCCTGAAGTACAAGATGCTCATTCACCTCCCTTCCCACCAAAGTCAATCAAAGAGCATCCAAAAATGTACATTATGACAATGCAGAACCTTGTTTTCATCAGAAAACTAATGTAGTATTTTTTTCAGAGGGTTTGGTTAAATGTAACAGCTCAGGAAGTGCCTGTGTTAAAGTTATTAAAGAGTGTGAGGTTTTTTCATCATCTCAGCCCTGTCAGCTGACAAACATGGGTGTGGATTAAGCCACAAAGCACTGAAGTTTTTATAACACATCTGTAATCTGCTATCTCTGTGTGCAGACACAACAACTGTTCATTACAGATAAATCCATAAGGGCTGCTTAAACTCTGACTTTGCTGAGGAAAAACCAGCACTAAGACAAGGAAAATAAAAAATATGGGAGTAGTAATTTCAATCTGAGCAGTTCCACGAGATGGGCAGGAATCAGAGGATTCCCTGAGTAACTCTGAACTTGCTTTTCCTGATCACCTCTCACAGAATCCACAGCAGCAATCCATGGACATCCAGTGTTCAGGTTTACTCCAAAACCCACTCCCAGAAACATCAGGATATTGCACTTAAAGCTGCCTCTGCCAGAGGGAAGCAAGAGCTGGGGCTGGGAGAGGAAACAGGCAGGAACTTGTCCTCAGGAGAGGGAACACGTGGGCTGCTGGTACTGACAGCAGGAGGATGGAGATGGGAACATGACTGCAGAGGCTACAGGCTGATAATTTAAGGTTCTGGGGTTTATCACACCTCTGTGAAAGCACAGAATGTTTAAAGCAGGTACCATTCATCCTCCTCAGGACAAGTTTCCAGGAGTTCATCTCTGATTCTGTCTTGTGTGGGCCAAGTGCTGTTGGAGCCCTGGGTGTCACCCCAGGCTGGCACCCTGCTCTGCTCTGGCACCCCCAGGGGTTTCCAAGGTGCCACTGACACCCAACCCACAATTGTGGGCACAGCCACAGCTGGGGCCTGAGGAAAGGAGGGAATGAGGACACAATCCTGCCCTTCAGCCAGGCAGACTTACCTGTGCTCCAGCATCAAGTGGGCTCTCAGTGGGTAATTCAGGCATTCCAGGTGGGACACTGAGGCCCAGGAGCAGCTGGAAGGTGGCTCTGTCACCTGAGGTCACAGGGCTCTGCAGCAGCTGCTCTGCCTCAGCCTGTTTTTCTGGTTAGGCTTGAGCTCCCTCATTAGTGTTTATATCAAAACAAATACTCTGTGGAAAAGGTTCATGCTCCTCCTGCCAGAGCCCAAACTTTAACAGAGTTTAAATTTGGAACTTACGAATTTGCTGGATTCTCCACATTTAATTCTTCCCATAGTATAATAAAAATCTAACCAGCAAACTGACTGGAAAGAAATTTATATTGATGGATTCTCTGCTTGCATAGAGGCAGAAGAATAACTCAAATTTACAGGAGTTTTAAAGTTTCAATGAAAAAGTGCCCAAACCACCCCCTTCCCCTTTTCCTCTGTCCATTTTTGCACTGGTTTGGAGCTCAAACACTCTGTCAATAATTATATCAGGAAAGGCTGCAGTGTCTGGGGAAGCTGAGGCAGGAAGAGGCCTGAGCTGCCCAGCTCAAAACCAGTTAATTCATGATCTCACCAGTCCTGAGTAACTCCAGCAATAAATTGGCACTTCTGGGAAAGCAGCCTTGGCTAAAACACACTGAGACAGTCCAGTAAGCATTCCAATAAACCACATTCCACAGAACAGTCTGGAAAAAAGGAACACTTTAAAGATCTGCTCTGCCTTATTTATTGCCTGCCACACACAGCAAAGGCGTGGCCTTCAAACCTTCTGAAAACTGGGTTAGATCAGACTGAGAGAAGTGACAATAAAGGGGAAGAGCTGCTGGGGCTGTTACTGCCCAGACATTCCCTGGTGTGTCTCCCAACACGATTCCAGGAGTGTTACAGCCACAGTTTTGGCTGTTCCTCCTTTCCATCTGCTAAGAAAGCAAATTCCCAAGTAAACATTAATGCTAAGTAAAGTACAAACAATGTCAAAAGAGTTCTTGGCTCCAACCAGGACTTGGAGACAGGCAGGGTAATTTCCTGGATTTTGGTTTAATTTAGGATCAAGGGGGTTTTGCTTGGTGTTGGGGTTGGTTTTCTTAAGATATTTTATTTCATCCTCTAGACAAAACTTGAGAGAAAACTGGTAGGAGAAGGGAATGAAAAGCAGAAGTCAAAGCAGGATGGGTAGGTGGAGCAATGAGAGACCAGAAACCCCCATACCAGTCTTGTTTCAGAGACTCCTGATGGACTCTGACGCAGAAATAGAAAGACTTCTATTACTACAACAAGATCATGCAGGGGGAGAAAAATCAGCAAGGAGAAAAACAGAGAATAAAATTTTGAGAGTTTTGGGACAGGGAGGAGTAGAAATTCTCCAGCTGTCCATCAGACAAAAGCTGAAAACAGCTTTTAAAAGCTAAAAAGCAGTAAAGGCAAAGCAGTAAAACCAAAACCTATTTGCAAAGCTGACTTTTGCCACCCCGCTCCCAAAGTCCTGCAGTGCCAGTCCCCACATACCTTTTTTTCTTGGTCTTCTTTTCTGCAGCACTTTCTCCAGAGCTAATTAAGGGGGGAAAAATAATGGCTTTATTAATGCAGTAGGAAAATTAAATAAATAGCAGCAAAGTGAGGCTGAGTTTAATATTCAAAGGGCACTGGGCAGCTCAGTCCTGTGCAAAGCAGAGCAAAACCCACCTATGAGCCAGGGGAGGAAAATCCAGCAATTCATATCTGATTTTCTGTGCTATTTCTGCCCTACTCTCCCCTTTGCCTCCTTTTTGTATGCACAGTAGCAGCTGGGATGTGAAAGGCACAGGAGAAAAGGATACAAAGAAGCTGTGTGTAACTATATTTAGCAAAACTGATTGAAATCAAGGGTAAAAGCTTGACTTAGCCCGTAGCTTTTACATTTTTTCAAGTGCAAAAAGAAACAGAAGAATCCATTTATACTGATGCTTTCCAGCCATGTGTCTTTCAGAGTCCCAAGTGGTCATTGCCTCACACAGTTTTAGCGGTGCCACAGAAGAAAGTTCTTTGTACGCCACCAGAAAAAAGAGATTTCTCCCATTTTTTATTTTCACACATAAGGTATGACAACATTATCATCACACAAGAGTTTTCCACACTCCCCTCCTGTGGGCAGATATTCACTGATATTCAGAGTCCAATCCCTCCTGTCCATATTTACATTCCTAAGGCCGCAGACCCTCTGCAGGTGACCAGGGGAGCTCCAGGCAAGAGAAGTCACTGTGGGAACAGAATTAAACCCCAAATCACCTCTGAGGAGACAGGACCTCACTCAGGGAGCGCCTCCCTCTCGTGTGCAAGGTGTGGGTTACTCAGCAGTGACTCCAGGAGTTCCCACTCTGCTCTGGACACATCCTCAGAGCCATAAATCCAGCTCAGGGTTGTGCTCAGAGCTCCACAAGCACCAAGAATGAGCATTCCCTCAGCTCCCAGCCCTGCTCCAGGCTGGGCAGGCACTGAGGCGCTCACTGAGACCTCCAGAGTGGCCACCAGCAGGGAGCACAGGGAGCATGGAACAGCTGGGAAAGGAGTTCACGCTGAAAAAGCCTGTATGGGGTTGTCAGAGGTAAATATTGACCTTTTTAGGCTGGGTTTGCCTTCTGGTTAATGATTCCTGTGTGGCTCTTTAAAGGTGGTTGCACAGGCTCTCCAAAGCAGACCTGCGGGAGACCCAGCTTCTCCAAAGGCAAGGAAGAACCTCCCAAAGCAAGGGACACAAAAAGCACAAATGTGACCCAGGAAGTTGTTTTTCCACAAGAAAAAGCTTCATCCTTGGAAGTGTAGCTGTGGCAGCTAAAGAACAGGATCCCTCCTGGCATAGCTAAGGAGCTTATGGTGACATAACCCCTGGGAATCCACCCCATTTTCCAGGATTAAACACTGCTCCCACCTAGGGATTACTCAGGCTTCCTTTCACAAGATGCTTTTTCCCAGCACAGGCCTGTCACCGTAACAGCCCCAAATCTCCTTTTGTGCCAGACTGGCCAGTCCTGTAACTCCCACATAAAACAATCACACAGTCAGATTCCAGCCCAAGGACAGGATGAGGAATTTCACCCTCAGTTCATCATTCTCCAGTGGTAACCTGCAGAAACCACCAGAAAAGGGGCAGAAAAACAACAAGGAAATAATCTGAGCCTTAAATTCAAACTTAGCCTAAAAATCTTGAGTCTCTGGAGGGACTCTGACTCCAAATGGAGCCAAATGTCAGAGTCCAAGCACTCCTGATCTATCTACAACTCTGGCTGTCTCTAATTACTTCACAATTACTCACTGGATTAGAATTAATTTCAAAACAAATCACTTTACATCACTCTCCTCACAAGCTAATGAGTCTCCACTCAAGGCAGGGGTTCAGCCCTGTGACTCAGAATTGCTGCTGAGCTGGAGCAGCTGAGGAGGCCCCAGAGCCCTGCCTGCCTGAGCTCCCACCCCTCCCTGTCCCAGCAGGACAGCAGAAGCTGGGAATGCTCTCCGTGCCTCCCATCCTGGCAGTGGGATGGGCTGGAAGTGGCAGTGACTGAGGACACATGACCAAACCCTCAGGAATTCCAGGTGCAAGGAGTGGCACTGGGAGGGACCCTGTCCCTCTCCAGTTCCAGAAACCAAATGGAGTGGCAGAAATGACCCTGACACACAGGAATTTCTCAGAAATCTGAGGTGCTGCATTACTTTTGCCGCTGCCTGTTAAAACAATTATTAACCTGGGGGGAAGGATTAAAATGTATTCCCAGGGCAAAGTTGAAAGGAGATCTGGTGCCACATGCAGAGTTCTGTTTAGGTTTCTCTGTTCCTTCCACTTTCTCGGCTGTCACAAGAGGAAATCATTGTGCAATTCAGTGAGGTGGTTGAGTTAAAGCTGATAGCCCAACTCTCCTTCACCTGTGTGACCCCTGCAGCTCCCAGGGCTGGGCCAGGTGTAACTGCAGCTCTGAACAGCAAATCTGGACACAGGGCAAGAATGGCTGCTCTGCTATAAATGCATTTACAGCTTTCACACCCATCTGCTTGGACAGCACATAAACATGAAATCAAACAACCAAGGAATTCAGGAAACTACTCCACTACCAAAAAAACTCCAACCAATCTAACTTTGGTTCAGTGCATTGTTTTTGTTTCAGACAGGCCAAAACAGTTTTAAGTGTATTTGAGATGAGCAGGTGTTACTGAAATTAAAATGTTAAATTTTAGAGATTTTAATTCTCTGGGGCCTGAGTGTACATATTTCACCCAGCACACAAATCAGCTGTAACAGTAAGCACAAATCCCACAGTCTGGAGGAAAAGATCACAGAAAATGGTCTAGGACATCACATTTCCCTTGATTTCAATTTCATCCTAACAGTCTTACCTCTGTTGTAGGAGGAGTTGCTTTTCCTTCTCCTTAAGGATTTTGGCCAACTGAGCTGTCCTTGAAGGCCTGTGCAGGTATTTTCTCTTCCCTTTACATTCATAAGTCCAGTGGCCAAGCTCTAAACACTTCTGACACCTCACATGCTGCTTGTTTGCCTCCCTAGAAAAAAGCACAATTGCTTAAGTAACTCATTCCAGGTCTGGAATCTATAGTTTATTATGCAACTTTAATCAAGCTGTGATTAAAGCAGATGTTCACAGTTGCTTCAGATTTTCTTTTGAATCAGGACGTGGACAGCAACACCAATAGACACAGAATTCAGGCAAGCAGATCTTCATCTATTAAAACATTTTCACATGGGAACAATCACACTGCTCAATTTGCTGCTCTCAAACAGCTGCAGGTGGTTCTGGCTTCAGAGAAGTCACTGAAATTCCATTTTAGGACAAAAGGCAGCATCTTCATTTCCAGTTCCTGAAATTTAACACCCAAGTCCCAAAGTGCCCAGTTCTCACCCACAGCCCAGGACTCCCTGAGAGGCTCCCAGTAAATCCAGATAAGCTACACCCAGGAGCTGGTAAAGCCTGGCCCAAGGTTTATCTTTGGGACAATCAGACTCCTGCTCATTCTGTGCAGTGGATCCAGACAGAGCTCCCTGACTGCCCCATCCCCAAACACTGCAGCAGCAGGGAGAGTTCACACTCAATTTCAGTTCTTAATCTGGTAAAATCACCACAGACTCAGCAAGCACAAAGACATCAAATCTAAAAAATGAGTCTTTAAGACAGCAACTGAAAAGAACAAGTATTCCAGGAGTACTTTGAACTCCCAAGTTACTTTCCACCGGAAAACACAAATTATTACTAAATCGCGAAGAGATTGAGCACATTCTGCACATTGTGATTGGGCAAAAACCCCACAGTCCAAAAACTGAAGCAAGAGAAATAAATTAATTTGTGGGGAAAAAAAAAACAAAAACCACAACACCCAAACCAACAAAGAGCTGAAAAACCAAGGCAAGCACTCCACGGAAGTGGGACACACATCTGCTGCCCTTCACAAACAAGCAAAGATGTGCTTTCCTCGTTCCAGGGCTCTGCAATCAGATCCCTCCGGTGCAGAGGGAATTACTCGATGGCAACATCCCCGCCTGAGCAAGAGTCACTCGCTTGGCTTTTCTTTGCCTTTTTGACAGCTCCGCAAACTGATCACGGTAACGTGAACCTGAACGTTATTTTTTCACGTGTGAACTGATGAGTCTGCGAGGAGGAGCAGCGAGGTGAGCCCGTGCCCCGAGAGCTCCTCCCCGCAGCCGAGCCCCGCCGTCCCGTTCGCACCGAGCGCCAAAGGCCAGCAGCTCCCTCAGCCTCTGCACAGCCGCTCTCGCAGAACGCCCCGAGCAGGAAAGGACCCGCCGCGACCCTCCAGCCCAAACCCCGGCCGCGCACGGGACACCCGAAGCCGCCACCGTTTCGTCCCAGCCGTGTTTTGGGGCGGTTTCCCCTCAGCCAAGCGGTGCCCCGCCGGAACAGAGCGCCGCGGCGTGGAGACCTTAGAGCGCCGGGAAACCGCCGGGCACCGCGGCTCCACCAGCGCCCGCCGCTCCTCAGCCCGTGCCCGCCCAGCGCGGCCCCCCCGGTCCCACTCACGCCTGTCTGCGGGCAATCAGCCGGTGCATGGGCGTCGCCATCTTAACGCCCGGGCCGGAAGTGAGGCTGCCGCGGGGAGCGGCGGGACTGGTGGAGACCGCGGGGCGTGCCGGGACATGCGGCCCTCTGGGCACGGTGCGGCCGCCATAGAGAGAGAGTGTCCTCCCGAACCATAGAGAGAGAGTGTCCTCCCGAACCATAGAGACAGAGTGTCCTCCCGAACCATAGAGAGAGAGTGTCCTCCCGAACCATAGAGAGAGAGTGTCCTCCCGAACCATAGAGAGAGAAAGTCCTCCACTGTCATAGAGAGAGAATGACCTCCGGGATAATGGGGCGAGTCCTCCAGGGTCATAGAGAACGAGTCCTCCGGAGGCCACAGCGGCAGCGCCCGTGGGCCTACGTTCTCTCTCGCCGCTGCCGTTCTCGCCACGTTTTTGCAGCGCCTGGGCCCGGTTGCTGTCCCTGTCCGCGTCCCTGTCCCTGTCCCTGTTCGTGTCTTGGGTACTTTGCGCTTTGTTTGGTGGGCAGTCATCCAGCTCCCGTGGCTTTAATTTGTAAACCCATGATGTCTAGTTATCTTTCAGGTTTAAAGGAAAATTATGAAACCAGAAGAAAAGGACATTTATCATTTTAATGTTTATTTCCCTGCAAATTCTTGAGATAAGGGAACTGGTGGAAACGGCTGCTGGGTAACTTCGGTAGCACAGGGAGGTGGAATTTTTGGCAACTGGGTTATCTGTGGTGTGATTTATGTTGGAGCTTGGGGCAAGCTGATCGCCAGATCCTCAGCGGGGGGATCACAAAGCCCTTTCCTATTTGAATATCCCAGAATAGCCCGATGAACCTGACGTCAGGTGACGTGTTGAGGGCTATTTACAGCAGCCCAAGGAAGAGCCTGCGACAGATACCAGCCAGGGATTATTTTAAGCCCACATTCGTGGTCGTGTTTGGCTGGCGTTAATGAATTCCGAGACTGAATTGGAATTGCAGTGAACTGTAATTCAGTTCACTGAGGCTGGAGCTTCTGGGAGGACACCGGGACACACCGTGCTGCAGGAGTTCCAGTGAAATCATATCTCTCTTTCTTGGGCAGATCACAGGAAAAGGAGGGTGTTGGGTGTGCCAGGCAAGGATTTATATGTAAATTTTGGGCAAGTCTGCAGACTGGGATCAGGAGTGCCCAGGGCACAGAGTGAGTCAGGCACTGAATGAAGCCCAGCGTGGGTGCTCTGAGGAACGGCGAGTGTGACCAGAGCTGTCTGCTGGGCTCCTCTTCCCCAGCTCCCTCCCGTGCCCAGGGCAGCAGCCTTGGCAAAGTCCCAGGATCATGTGCCAGCCCGGGGTCACTCCGGGGCGCTCCGATGCCCTCTGACACCAGGCTCCGTTCCTCGTCTCTTTGGAAAAACGAAGTGAAAAACCCAAAAGGAAGCTGGGTTGCGGGGCTGTGTGTGGGCTGTACAACATTCCCCCCCACACGGAGCAGCAGCCGGGGCTGCTTCTTGGCATCTCGTGCTACGCTCAAGGACATCCGAGGTCAAACACTTCATTAATATTCTGTCATTAGCACCGTGATGCAATTCCCGAGGCGATTCCCGGCAGCTGCCAGAGCGGCATCACCGGAATGGCTGAGCCACGCAATGGCTCTGGGACACGAGTCCTTCCTGCCTGCACTATTGAGTTTCTCTGGCTGTGTTTTCTGTCACTAAAACAAGGAGCAGCCATGTAAATACAGCGCCGGGAACTTGGTAACGCACTGTTTGTAACACACTGCACTGCCACACAGTTTAGTCATGGAATTAAAAGTATTCCTAAACATTCAGTTTCACGAAACTCATAGATGTAAGTATCAGGATTAGGTTTGTGTTAGGATGAATCCACCAATCCCTCGTGCTTTCATCTCAAAATGCTTCCCTTGGCAGAACCTTTCACACTGCTGAGAGGAGCAGCTCCAATGTCCACTGCCCCATCCACTGCTGGCACCATGGAATGTCCCAGGAACTTCTAGAGAATTAAAAAAAAAAAAAAATTGTTTAGCTCTTTATGGGTTCCTGACCTTTAAAAGAACTTTTCTCCCACACACCCACACAGCACTTGGTGGCCAAACACTGCCCTGGAAAACACAATATATCTGAACTTACCAAACTGCAGCAAAAGGGCCTCAGTGAGATATAATAATATTCAAATATTCTATGATGATTATAGACCAGGTGTACTCCAAATCCTGCTGGACATAAAGCAGTCATATGCTGACTTTTTTTGGTAGCACCGTTGGTATAAAATTATCTTAACACAATCTCAAATTATGACACCTTGGATTTTCAACCTGGGATCATCAAAACCAGCCTCGGACTTTCTGCTGGAATTCGGGAACAACCAGAACATCGAATTCCAGGATGGTTTGGGCTGAAAGGACCTTAAAGATCATCTCATTCCATCCCTGCCATGGGCAGGGACACTTTCCCCGTTCAATCTGGCCTGGGACATTTCCACGGATGTCTAAATCACAAAAAAAAAAAAAAAAAAAAAAAAAAAAAAAAAAAAAAAAAAAAAAAAAAAAAAAAAAAAAAAAAAAAAAAAAAAAAAAAAAAAAAAAAAAATTCGAAGGAGGCATTTCAGTCCTTTTCTGCAAAAACTGTGTTTCCAGAAACTATACTTTTATTACTATTACATCTCATGCTGTGTGTGCTGTCTCCATCCACCACATCTGTCACCCTCTGGTCGTTACATCATGGGCAAGGAAAAAAGTTCCACTAAACGGCTTTTCTGTGGCACCGACCGCCTCGGACTGAGGGCAACAACTCATCGACCTTTGCAGCACTGGCAAGTTGTGACTTTATCGCCTTTTTCTGCCATTCCTTGAAGCTTACGCAAGGAAATAACTTTAGCAAAGGGAAAAGGCGCCGGCCGCCCTCAGAGCCCCCCGCCCTCAGCGCCCCGCGCGCCCCGCGCTCTCGCGAGATCTCGGCCGCCCTTAGCGCCGGCGCGGCCGCGGCCCGACGGGATCTTTCGAGAATTGCCGGTGCCGCGCTCCCCCCTCAGCGCAGCCGCCATGTCCGTGGTGGGCATCGACCTGGGCTTCCAGAGCTGCTACGTTGCCGTGGCCCGCGCCGGTGGCATCGAGACTGTCGCCAACGAGTACAGCGACCGCAGCACGCCGTGAGTGAGCCCGGGAGCTGCGGTGATGCGGCGGCAAGGCGCCCGCGGCGCCCGGCGTGGCGCGGCCGGGGACGGAGGGAAGCGGCGGGGCCGGGAGGAGCGGAGATGTAAAGTGCTTATAGAGAAGCGATAAAGCGCGGCAGGCACGGAGGGGGCTTTGGGAGACCCGCTCAGCTGCCTTTCGTAGAATCACAGGATCATAGGATGTAAAGGGGTTGGAAGGGACCTTAAAGCTCATCTGGTTCTACTCCTCTGCCATGGGCAGGGACACCTTCCACTGTCTCCAAACCCCCTCCAGTCTGGCTTGGGACACTTCCAGGGATGGGGGAGCCACAGTTTCTGTGGGCAATCTATGCCAGTGCCTGCTCACTCTCACAGGAGAAAATTTCTACCCCCATCTAAATTAAATTTCCCTTCTTTCAATCAGAAGCCATTCTCCCTTGTGCTGTCAGTCCAGCTCCTGACGCACAGTCCCTCTTCGGCTTCCTTGTAGCCCCTTCAGACCCTGGAAGACGCTCTGAGGTGTCCGCACAACCTCTTCATTTCCAGTCTGAACAGCCCCAGCTCTCTCAGCCTTTCAGTGCGGTACGGCCGGTTTATCCCCCCCGAGGCGGGGCTGTGCTCCTAGGATTAGAAGGACGGGGGCTGTGAGTGTAGAGAAAAGCATCCCTGGCTGCTGGAAGTGCCAGACCTTAATTCCCTGTGTGTTCATACGCCGTGTTCTGGTAGCACGGCTGTCATTCCCCTGCGGTCCCAGCACAGCAGGACCGGGGAGGGAGGGCTGAGCTGGTGCTGGGCTTGGTGTGAGCCCCACGGCTTGTCCTGAGATCAGAGTTTGGAAAGCTGCTCAGCAGCCTGCAGTGCCAGGACAAGGGGAATGGCTTCAAAACTGACAGAGGAGGTATATCCCGATTGGATATTGGCAAGAAATTCTTCCCTGTGAGGGTGAGCAGGCCCTGGCACAGGGTGTTCAGAGAAGCTGTGACTGTCCCTGGATCCCTGGAAGTGTCCAAGGTCAGGTTGCATGAGGCTTGGAGCAGCCTGGGATGCTGGAAGGTGTCCCTGGCCGTGGCAGGGGTGGCACTGGATGAGCTTTAAGGTCCTTCCCAACCCATATCTTTCCATGATACAATGTGATCAGTGTGTTCTAGCCCTGCTCGTGTAATGATCCCTCCTAACACATTCTCAACAGGAGTGTGCATTGCCTTCATTTATTAAAGAACTTCCTAAGGAGGAGAGAGAGAACTGGGATAAAACTATGAATGAGTTGAGAAATGAAAGTGGAAAAAGAATTTGCATCAAGAATTGGGCATCAGACCCAGAGAGGAGCTGTGGGGAAAGCTGTTTCTGGAGCTTCCCCTCTCTTGCAGTATGGCTTTATTTACACAGATCCTGAAGTAGCTGTCTCGGTGAGACAATTGCATCATCTTCGATGTTTGGGATTTTTTAGATCTCTCACATCACTTCAGAAAGCCCAGAGTGACCTTGCTTCTCGTTAGACAATACACCACTGCTTGCTTGCTCCTGTCTCTAAGCAATGAATAAATGGAGAAGGGAATTTTGAATTCAGCATGTGTGCTGGAGTATCTGGAGATCTCTTAAGTGTTCTCAATAACGTGGAAGTTTAAAGGTTAGATGTGCTGGGGAAATACTGAAGGTAGAGAGTATCAGAATTGTGCTGCAATAGCTGTAGATATTTGGTCCTCAGGGAGTTGAAGTTCTTCTGATAAATATATCTATATATTTGAGATGTGAGCACAAATCTTCCTTGTTGAAGGAGATGTGCTAAATAAAATATCTGACACAGTGCATCTCTTGGGAAATAATTCAGTTATGGGAGCCTGAAGTGAAATTGGAAGAAATGAACACAGTGAAAATGAGAGGATTTGAACAGGACTTTAATCTCCAGGTACTGTTCTGAGGGGATGCAGAAAACCATTCTTGCAAACGGACCCTTCTATTAAAAGAACTTCTGCATGGTTTTAAAGTGACTTGGAATCAGAAGCTTGGTTCAAAAAGTCAGTGCTGAGCAGTTCTTACAGTGGGGAGGTCATGCAAGGTGTTGTGACAGGTTTCTTCAGGCACTGGCTCATGGTCAGGGTTAAACACTGTGTTTTGTATGTGTTATAGTAATTTATATTATTAAAATAAGCCCCACTGAGTGCACTGTACTGAGTTCAGATGACACTCCCACAGAATCTTCTTTCAGCTCTGGTACTTGGATTCTTCTGGAATGCTGCAGAATTTGGACTTGTTCATCCCAAAGCTGTGCAAACTGTGCTTGTCTTTGGACATAAAAAAGTGGTAGAGAGAAAGGCAATGGAAACTGAGAGGAAGAAAACGAGATAGTTTAATTATTTCTGTTGGGATGAAGGGGCTTGATTTAAATGAAATCACTGTGATTGACCTTCTGGAGCTGGTGCTGACGATCAGTGCAGAGGACATGAACTATCGGGGGGACTGGGCATCTTCCCAGGGAGTGGCAGTGGGTGGGAGGGTGAGGAGATGCCTCCAGATATGTGAAGCAGAGATTTTAACTTTCTAAAGTTGTTTAATTAGACCTCTGATCACTTTGACTGTGAATGTTTCTACTTAAAATGCACTGGTTAGTTATTCAGCTTCCAGAAATTGTGTTATAGTGTCATTTGTATTTCATGAGTTCATTGGTTGTTGAGAACTGATCTGGGGAATGAGAATGTTTGAAAATTCTTCCTTCTCACCCTTCTTCTTCCTAGTTCCACTCACCTCTGTACTGGGTCTCTGCCAAGGCTCTCATCTAAATTAGTGCATTTGTTTTGGTGAGGCGATCTTGGTTTGTGAATTCAGCAGTGAAGTAGCTGGCTATTTTTTTTATCCAAGAGAAGGGCAACAATTCATGTTTTAATTCCTTTCACGAAACCAGAGTAAATTAATAACCAGCTCCCTGCTCTGGGCTCATTAGATTTTTACCTCCTGTTCCATTGGTGTGGGCCTGAGGGTCTGCAGAGCACAAACTTGCCTTTTTTTGTTTTAACTAATCTCATGAATAGTTGTTTCAAACAACTGCAGATTTATTCAGAAATGGTAATTCTATTGCAGAACACACTTTAGGGTAGGCCTTGTTGCATTTATGAAGTTGCTAATAAATTGGAAGAAGATACAAACCCAATGCAATTCTATTCAGCCTTCAGGTCTGGTTTTGACAGTTTTTGCTTGGAACACGCAATTCCAAACCTCAGACTGAGCTGGAATGTTTCATGTGGCAGCCCTGTGGCATCACCGTGCTGTAAAGCAGATTCTTAACTTGCTGCATGGAGAGCAGCCTAATTAGGCTGTTGGCATGTTGTGTGAGCAGTAAAGATCTGCTTGCCTAATGGCAGGTTCCCCCCACCAAGTTTACCTCAGTGGTATGAGCAACTTGGATTAGAGGGCTGGATTTTGTTTTGTTAGGGCTCCTACAGTTTGTTAAATATGTAAATCTAGAGGCTTAATCGGCCTAGGAATTCTCCAAAAAGGAGAGTTTCTCCAATCAGAACTGGACAAAGCAGGGGGAGTAAAGCACAATTTCTCTTTTCGTGCTTCATGTTATTTCAGTGGGTACAGATGAAACTTTGAAAGACTAATATTTCTCTGCAGGTAGTTTCTTCCTGCCCTTGAAGGGTTTGCCTTAAAGCTGGACAGCTCAGTTAGCATTTGCTACAGACATGTAGGAATGATTTCCTTAATATGGGATTTACCTCGTGTTTGTCTGCTGAACAGTCCCGCATTATTAGCACCCAGCTTATCTCGGAGTGCATCACATACACGGGGCAATTACTGAGATAAGGCTGTGCCCAGTCAGTGCTTAGATGGGCAGCTTGAAGGAGCATGGACGAGTTTGCGGTTAGTGCTGTTCTGCAGGGAGGTCTGTTGCTGTTTTAAATGCAATTCTAGTGCCGAGTTTTCCCAGAAGCCACAGAACATTCCATGCACACATTGCAGCGAGAGCAGTGATCTTCTAGACAGTATCAGTGCTTTTTACCCCAAAGATGTGCAATGCAGCTGTCACTGACTGAACTCTTTTCCTTGCAGAGCCTGTATATCCTTTGGGCCCAAGAATCGCTCCATTGGTGCTGCAGCTAAAAGCCAGGTGAGCGTGGGGTTTGGGTGGAACAACAGCAGAGTGAGGGGTTTCTCACAGGTAACAATGTCCCTGAGCTGCTGCCATGGTGTCTCCTTAACTGATGAACAGCTGAGCTGCCCTCAGCTGTTCACCATGGGCTGCTGCTTTGTCATCTGGCAGAGAAATCTCAGCGTTGATCCTTGCATGTAATGAATTGTACAAAGTAAAGCTATGCCTCTTAAGAAATTCTGATAACTGCTATTTTTTTTTCAAGTTGCAAACACAAATTCTAAAGCTAAGTAGTGGTGCTTCACCCTGCCTTAGCTTGTTCCAGTTCCTGTGCTTTATGGTGGCTTTTAATTATGTGACTCTGTTTTATAGAATTCCATTAAATGCATAATTTTGGCAGAAAGGAAGCATAGTTGAGTGTAGATAGATACAGCTTTCTTGACCCATTGTGTCCGAATTGCAACCTAAATATCTCTCTTGGATATTCTTGCCCATAGTCTGAGTTTCTGTTGCTGTAGGCAGGTAAATGTGATTTAAGGACTGAGAAGAAGTTAAGCTGATTTGTCCTACTCATGGTATTTGGGTCCTGCTGTATCAGATTTTATGTTGCTATGTAAGTAACCCCTATAAAAGATGATTTATTTTTTTCAAGTCTTCTACAGGAAGTGACTAGTCAAACAGCTGGGTTTTCTTAGCCTAAAAAGCCTAGAGATGTGTGAAGATTCATTATCTAAAATAGAAAAATCCCTGGACACTGCCTTGTTATTCAAGAACAGCACAACTGTACTAGAACCAAACACAGCAGTTTTTTTCTGGAGTTGAGTGTCTGCTTAGCTTAATGAAATCCATTGGTGCAGAGCCCCGTAGAGATGACTATGTCCTGCACAGACTAAACTTAGAGAATATCCAGCCCAAGTTACTTAGGAGCAGACACCTGCCTGAGCCCAGATCCCAGGTAATGCTCTGTGGAACAGTGCCTGTCTGCTCTCAGTGCCTGTGGTTTCAGTGCGTGCTCGCTCTGCTGTCAGTGACAGAGTTCCCTTCCCTTGTGCTATGTGGAGCGAGCTGGGATGGGCTTTCACCTCTCTGTGCTGATCTCTGCTGGTAATGACAGTCACTCTACCTTTTGTCAGTTAAATCGAGGGGACAGTGTCATCTTAGGGGACCTCCTGACCTTTTAAAGCTTCGTGAGCAGGTCCTTGAGCTGTTTTGTGAGAATATCTGTGTGTTGAGTGTCATGTGCATGTGATGAACCTGAGCTGGAGTTTACATCCATGTGCTTGTTATGTTTGGGCAGTCAATGATTGTAGAAAGATAGGGGATAGAGAACAGGTAGGTGGGAAAGAGGTTTTGCTAACAGTTCTAAAGAGTTTCCTACACGTACACTATGAAATTTGAGTGTTGTAATCAATATTTTATAGACTTGGCTCAGTTTTTAGTACACATTTTATTTTCCATCTCAAATTCCTGTAGGTTCCCTGAGCAGCCAGAGGGAAGTTGCCTCCCAGCACCTGCCCAGATACTGTTAAGATACAAATGACAAAAATACTTTGGCAGGAGAAGTATGAGAACAAAACTCTGTCTTCTGTTTGAAATTCAGATGGTCCCCTGCCACGTTGTATTAAAGATTTCTTTTTCTCTAGGTTATTTCAAATGCAAAGAATACAGTTCAAAGTTTTAAAAGATTTCATGGTCGTGCATTCTCAGATCCCTTTGTTCAAGCTGAAAAAGCAAGCCTTGCCTATGAACTTGTCCAGCTGCCAACAGGCTCAACTGGCATCAAGGTAAGTCTGGCATGTTTGAGAAAGAGCCAGAGGAGGAAACTGATAAAGTTTCCTTTTATTCTCTGTTCTGAGTCTGCTCACTGTAGTTTGTGTTCTCTTTTGAATGGAAAGCCTTAATAGGGAACGGAATAAAAGGCTGATAATGGGGATGGTGCATGGGTTCCACTGCAGTGTAATGAGTGTGCACAATTTTTATTTGAAGGCCATGTATATGGAAGAAGAAAGAAACTTTACAATTGAGCAGGTGACAGGAATGCTTCTGACCAAATTAAAGGAGACCGCTGAGAATGCGCTTAAGAAGCCTGTGGTTGATTGTGTTGTTTCTGTAAGTATGGAATCCAACAAAACACACAGACCTTAGTTACTGTCTGAACTGAAATGGCTGCAGCATTAAATTACATCTGATTAAATTGGCCAGTAAACTTGAATGTCCAGTTATCTTTCTTTTTGCTTTAAACTGAATCTTACTTCTCTTGGAAATGAGATATATCATTAATGGTCTTAAATTGCTGCTAATGGGCAGCATTAATAAGATTTGATACCTATTTCTGATTATGTGCTTCAGAAACAAGTGGCTTGTGATATGGAATGGAAAAAGGAACTTTGTCTTTATGTAATTTTTTCTTTTTTTTCTCTTACCACTGAAATGAACACTGCATTTGAAGGAGGCCTGAGCTGTGCTCGCTGTTCACCCTTGTAACTGTTTCCTGAAGGTGGCTCCTGTAAATGTTAATATTGGCTCTCTGACTTCCTTGCAGGTTCCTTGTTTCTACACAGATGCAGAAAGGAGATCTGTGATGGATGCTACCCAGATTGCTGGTCTCAACTGTCTGAAACTAATCAATGAAACGACTGCAGGTAATTCCCTCCTCTCCCTCACTGTGTGTTGCAGTTTTGTTAAATCAAAAAGCTTTTATTCTGCCAATGAGCCTTGCTTTCTGGAATTACAGCTGGTTCTATACACTTGAAATAGATGAGTTTATCAGAAAGTTCCTTAAATTCTGGTCTGTTTTTTCATTGCTTTACATAAAGGCATAAAGATATTTGGTGAATTTCTGTTTTAATGCAGCTGAGGGAGGGGCTGGTATTGTTTAATGTTCTTCCATGCTTGTTTAGCACTGGGAATTTGGCTTATTCAATGTCTGTAGCTTGAGAAGCACAATGAAATGCTGATGCTGATTCCTGATTACCGCTTATTTCTTGATAATTACAAACGTCAATGTCCTAACCATTCTTTTATTTCTATAGTTGCCCTGGCCTATGGGATCTATAAGCAAGACCTGCCTGCCTTGGAAGAAAAGCCACGGAATGTTGTTTTTGTGGACATGGGGCATTCTGCATATCAAGTTTCTGTTTGTGCATTCAACAAAGGCAAACTGAAAGTAAACAAGCTGTTACACATCCGTTTTAATTCTCTGTAGAACATTCATCAGCATATCCATGGACTGTGGCAGGCAAGCCTGCCTGGCTTCACAGAGGGGCATCCACACAGCTCAGTTCATGCTCTTAAAATTGCACTTTGGAGCAAAAAGTAGGGCAGGGAACTAGAGAGCTTTTGAGCAGTGTGTGGAGGAAGCAAACATGCCTTAATCAGCAGACTCTGGCAAAGAATAAAAAACCTGGATTAAATGGTTTATTCAGAAATTATCATATCTGACTGTGCTGCTTTCAAAAAAATACTCCAGTTCAGTAATGAGATCTGGTGTTAAAGCAGGAATTCCTGCAGTGGTGTAAGTGACAGCCATTGTTTCTGAACCCCCACTGTGGTGCTCATGTACAACAGAAGAAATATTCCTGATTGCTTTAAGCTGCCAGTGGAAGCTCAGCAGATGACAGTGTACTTCTGAGTGTACACTGCCAAAGCATGGCTGTTTACCAGCAAATACTAACATTTAATACCAGCATTGTTGTTGTTGTTGTTGTTGTTGTTGTTGTTGTTGTTGTTGTTATTATTATTATTATCTGGGCTAATATTTGATACTTTATTATTATTATTATTATTACTACTACTACTACTACTACAGTCTGGACTTGGCAGTTACAATACCTTTCTCATGATTGGCTGGAGAAACAGATGCAAAATTTAATGCATGAGGTAGTGAAATGCAGAGAAATGTTCTGACAACATTCATTTTCTCATAGTTTTATTTAGTGAGGAAATGTAACCTCTGTGTTTCTCTCGGATTCGCTTTTTAAACTTGGAGGCCGTGGCAGTGTGGAAGGGATGCTTTGGGGTCAGGGCTGTTAGCCAGTGTAGAGACCAAAGCCATCTGAAGGGATACTGGAGTAATGTGATGCTTCACTGATTTCTGTTCCTAAAAAAAAAAAATTTCCTAGTGTGTTTACAGAGCAGAATGAGCTGGGGTGGGTGGGCTACAGGTGTTCTTTGCAGATAATTCCTTCATCAAAAAGAAGCACCTGTTTAAAGAGTTAATATGTTTTATTTTTAGCTTGGTGTAAGCATGTTCCATCCTTAGGAGGCATCAAATATTTAACTGGGATGTGACTCAAACTGACAGTGGCTAAGCAGAATTTGGAAACAGAGATCTGCTCCCAGCACAGGCTATGGGACAGATTGTGTTGCTAAGTCCTCCCTGACTCTCTAAATTCCTTTTAAAGCAGTTGTCACCTCATTCCAGAGAGGCCGATTTCTTTGACTTAGAGTTAACTGTATTTGAAACAAAGCACTGCTTTGATGTTAAGTGCTAATTGCTTTCATTGTGTGAGGGCACATTGTACTGTTACTGAAGGGCTCCTTTTCTTTAAGGTTCTTGCTACAGCGTTTGATACAACTCTTGGGGGCAGGAAGTTTGATGAAGTGTTGGTGGAATACTTTTGTGAGGAGTTTGGGAAGAAATACAAACTAGACATCAAGTCCAAGATCCGAGCGCTGCTGAGGCTGTACCAGGAGTGTGAGAGGCTGAAGAAGCTGATGAGTGCCAATGCCTCTGACCTGCCCATGAACATAGAGTGCTTCATGAATGATATAGATGTGTCTGGAACCATGAACAGGTAACCTTGGCTCCTCTGCAAGGGCGAATTTCAGAGTGCCCTTCAGGCAGTTAAAAACTTGATATGAAGTGTCGGCTTTTAGGACTGCAGGGAGGTGAGAAATCAAAGAACAACATGTGCAGGAATGCTGCTGGAAATAAAATGTTTAGAGCCTGGTCAGTGGCCTTGAGTTAGGAGGGAGGGCTGGGAATGTTGCAAGGATGCCAGGGTTCCTGGAACCAGATTTTGTCTGGGAGAATATACTAAAGTATAAAGCTAGGAGTGGGGGAGAGAAAACCCTGCAGTACACAGTGAAAGTGGCATTCCTTCGGTTTGGGCATTTTGTTGTTTGCAATGTTCTTATGTGTGCTAGAGCTTTGTTTATGACTTCTTCCAACAGAGGGAAATTTTTAGAGATGTGTGAAGGACTCCTGGCGAGAGTGGAGCCGCCCCTTCGCAGCGTGCTGGAGCAGGCCAGTAAGTGGGGGTGTGGTGCTCTGCATATTGAACACAAGGGTTTACCACAAACAGCAATTCCTTGCTTAGGAGTTACAAGATTTAAAAACATTCTCACTCAAGCTGAGAGCTGAAATTTTTAGTGCTTAGAAACTTAGTCTAAAGTTGGTCTATTAAAACTTCTGGTTTGTGATGTCAGTGTATTAATATGAAAGAGAAACATTTTAATCTATTGTCTGACTCCTTTCTAGGGTTGAAGAAGGAGGATATTTATGCAGTAGAGATAGTTGGTGGTACCACAAGAATCCCTGCTGTAAAAGAGAAGATCAGTAAATTTTTTGGCAAAGAAGTCAGTACGACCCTGAATGCAGATGAGGCTGTGGCACGGGGCTGTGCACTGCAGGTAAAAATTGCTGTTTGTTTTAGCTGTGAGAATATTAAGCAGCATCAGTAGCTACTTGCTGAATTAAATGCTTGTTCACTAAAAGTCTGAATGTTTGTAATGTGGCTTTTGTGCTCTTGCAGTGTGCAATTTTGTCCCCGGCTTTCAAAGTGAGAGAGTTTTCTATCACAGATTTGATACCGTATCCCATCTCTTTGCGATGGAATTCGCCAGCAGAGGAAGGCCTGTGGTAAGACCAGTACAATCTTCTTGCATGTTACAGCTTAAAATTACTGCTGATGATTAGAGTAAATAACAAACATCAGTAAATACCTTTAAAACAGGGTATTTCCAGGGTTCAATGCCAGTTTTGATACTTCTGAAGTTAAGTAAGTAAGTAAGTAAGTTAATAAGATGGTAGGAACAAAACCAAGGTTGAGTGGCAGTTTGGCATTTCCTGCATGGCTGTTTGTGTTACTAAACCTGAGAGATCAGGACAGGCTTGTCACTTCCTAAAGGAGCTTTTCCCCTAAGAGTATCTAGAAGTGTTTTGTTACCTTACCAGCTGTGTTGTCATACTGAACACAGGCTGTGTTTTCTCTTGCAGTGACTGTGAGGTCTTCCCCAAGAACCACCCTGCTCCCTTTTCCAAGGTCCTCACTTTCTACAGGAAGGAGCCCTTCACTCTGGAGGCCTACTACAGTTGCCCCAAGGAGCTGCCTTACCCAGACCCTGCTATAGGTTAGCACCGTTCTGTACCTTTAACTAAGAGTCTTTTCTATGTTTCAAGTCTTTTCTGTCTAATTCTGTAGTCTGGACATGCAGCCTACTGCAAATGCTCTCAAGACAACATTTCAAACGGATTTTCAGTAAAATAGGTGGATTAACATGAAGTTTATGGGTAAAAAAAGCATCCTAATACTGGAGCAAACCTGGAAGGGGCACACTGAGAGTTGTGCAGTCTTTTGCTCTGATAAAAATAACACCAGATTTCACATAAGGAATTCCCAATAGCTGTGCCTCCAGCATTGCTGAGTAAAAAAAACTGGATTGTCCAACTTTAGTAGGTTTTAACATTCCCTGAGCACATTGCAGTGAGCTGTGTCAGCAGCACTTGGGGTTTGCTTTGCATTCAGCACTTAGGTTAATCAAAAGTGTTTGGTTTTTTCCTCTCTGCTTAGCTCATTTCTTGGTTCAGAAGGTGACTCCTCAAACAGATGGATCCAGTTCCAAAGTGAAAGTCAAAGTGAGAGTAAATATCCATGGCATCTTCAGTGTTTCAAGTGCATCTCTGGTGGAGGTTCATAAATCTGATGAGAACGAAGAGCCAATGGAGACGGATCAGCACGCGAAGGAGGAAGAGGTAACAGCCTCACTGCTCCCAGCTGCTCAGAATCCCCACAAAGCACAGCTGGCCAAGCTCTCAGCCTTATGTAAGGATTTACTAGACATGCCCACAACTGAAATATGAGATTGAGTACTCATTGTAGTGTGTTACACCAGTGAGAGATCTCTTGAAACCAGGACTTGAGGTATAGATCAAATTCTTAATGATGGAGCTGTGGCTTGCTGGAGCAAAGAGTGGGAGCACATAGTTTATTCCTTCAGTTTTCATTCTGTTTGTTTTGCCTAAAGAGCATTAGAGATGTTAAGGGATCAGCCTGGGAACTGAAGCAGTGATCTGCATTTCTTTAATGTGTGAAATTGGATCTCTTTGAATTTCAGAAGATGCAAGTAGACGAGGAGCAACAAAAGGCTGAAGAGCAACAACAAACCCAGCCTGAAAATAAGGCAGAGTCTGAAGAAATGGAGGTAACAGGAGCATTTGAGACTTTATTTTCCTGAGATTCCTGAGAATATGAGGAGTGTGAGCACATCTGTTACCTTTGTCATGGTTCTGGAAGCTGAACTTTTATTTAGTGCACTGGTGGTCTATTGTGATTAGAGCTTTAGAAAGGACACAAATGGCACTGATAACTACAGCCCTGTCAGGTGATCCAGTACTGATAAAATGAGGGAACTCTCCTGTTCAGGAAGAAATAATCATCCAGTGTTCAATAACTTGAATACTAGAACAGTGTTCTGCCGTGAATGTAGTCAGAGTGCCCAGAAAAGGTCAGTGGCTGCATTAATTATCTCAGGCTTCAGCAGCTGAGGTGTCAGAATGGCAGGGAGTGATTGGTTCTCATGTTGAGGTGCTAACTCAATTCTTCTGATGCAAACCTTGACTGCTTCCCTTGAACTGAGTGCTGATGCTGTTTTTACTGTGAATGCATTCATGTATTTTTAATGCAGACTTGTCAGGCTGACTCCAAGGACAAGAAAGTGGATCAGCCACCTCAGGCCAAGAAGGCCAAAGTGAAGACGACCACAGTGGACCTTCCCATTGAGAACCAGCTGGTGTGGCAGATAGGGAAGGACATGCTCAACTTGTTCATTGAGAACGAGGTAAACTCTCCTTGCCCAAGCCAAAAATGGCACTTGTTGGTCTCCAGAAATGTTGTTGTTCATTAAACATGGTTAAGGATGGTCAAGGGAAGGATTAAAAAGAATAAAACAAGCAGTTAGAAGTCTGAAATGAACAACAGTGCCCCGTGGAGGCAGAATACATTTGTTGCTCCTGTCAGGGGAGCTGTCACTCTCAAAGGGCTGTTCTGGAGGAAACCTCCAGAATCACCTGCAGGTACCAGGTACAGGTGACCCTCAGGGTGGAGGTTCCTCAGCTGGAGGAGGATCTTCCTGTGCTGTATTGGACATCACACCAAACCTGAAATGAGTTTTCAGTCATGTGCTGTGTTACAACAGTTCTGTAAATCAGTTTTGCAAAATCTTGATCTGGTTTGAGCCTTTGCTAACAAGATGTCCTGGAAATAAATGTTAAATAATGAGCTTTTGAGTGAATTAATTTGACACCTTGTTCACAGGGTAAGATGATAATGCAGGATAAGTTGGAGAAGGAGAGGAATGATGCCAAGAATGCAGTGGAGGAGTACGTGTATGAAATGAGAGACAAACTCTGCGGTGTTTACGAGAAATTCATCAGTGAGGATGTGAGTACTGCTGCTTGACTGTCCTGATGCATTGTGGTACAATCAACAGTTGGATTTAGTAACTCTTGACCTCTATCACATACTTAGTTTACATAAATTACAAAGTCAGACTTGGAATTTGAAGAAATAATTGTAACCTTTCTAGCTGTGATGATAATCTACGAAATGTGGGCACCTGTGTCTGAACTGGCTGCCTAAAAATCTCTTGGTGTTATTAATCAGCTTTCCCTGTTGTACTGAAGGAGCTTGGTGTGTAATGAATTTAACTCTGCTTTTAGGGATGAATCTCTGAACACCTGACTGCATCTCCATTGATTGCAATGGAGCTTTGCCAGCCAGGTGTCTGCAGAGCCCAAACTGGGACATACCAGCTGGCATTTATAGCACCTTTGCTAAAGAAAGGTTTCCCTCTGTTCTCAGACTTGCTCATGTAGTGACAGTGAAAGCGTGCAGGGGACAAAAAAGTCTTTTATGTGACAGTATTTGATCTGTGGCTGTCACACATAGTTCTTCCTTGGGCCTGGAATCCACCACAAAGCTGTAGAGAAGAATATTTTATTTCTTACTTTTCACTAAAATAAGATGAACAGTTCTTTATATTCTAAAAATACAACCCTTCCAGAAAGGTTCCAGGTACCATTTAATGCCATTTGTCACCTAATAAATGATGTCACCTGCCTGTTTTGTGTGCATTGCTGCAGGATCGCAATAGCTTCACACTGAAGCTGGAAGATACAGAAATTTGGCTTTATGAAGATGGTGAAGACCAGCCCAAACAAATATACATTGATAAACTGGCAGAACTGAAGGTAAAGGGTTCTTACATTCCCGTGGGAATTTAGTGAAGCTGGAGAACTTTGTTCCAGTAAGGAGCTGTCTGAGGTAACAAAGAGCTTTGGATTGTAAGTGTGAGAGGAGTAGATCTCCAACAGACCTGTAAGAACAGGCCTGAGAGAGGCTCAGTCTTTCCTGTAAGTTGAGGGAAGAGTCAGAGTTCTCAGGAGTTCAGGAAAGTTGATGAATCCTGTCAAACCCTGAGGATCCCTCAGTGATGCTCCATGAGTTTTGATACCTGTTGTGCTTTGTTTCAGACGCTGGGTCAGCCTATTCAGGCAAGATTCCAAGAATCAGAGGAAAGACCAAAAGCATTTGAGGACTTGGGGAAGCAAATCCAGCAGTACATGAAAGCTGTTCATGCATTCAAAGCAAAGGTATTTCCATACTTCATTTCTGGAAAATGCAAGGAAAGGGTACAAATATTTTCTGAATTTTAGGTAACCTGCTTCAGACAAAAATCTGGTGCAACCTCCCGGTGAGCCTATGAGTTCTTGATGTTTTATAGATTCTTCAAAAGTGGATTTTGGGCCTTGCAACATCTCAGTCTCTTTTTAATCAGGTGTTGATTTCCTCATGGAGGCAAAATGCCAGCAGCAGGAGAACTTCAGTCTCTGGTTACTGAGCTGTGGGTGATCAGTTCAGTTGATTTGTTAACCACAGCAGCTCTTGGCTCAATGGTCTTTAGTCTTTAGAAGCTAAGTTTGAAGGAAATCAGGATGCAGTTTGTGCTCAAACACTGACACAGCTGCTCCTGTTTGGGTGTTGCAGGATGAACTGTACGAGCATCTCGATGAAGCAGACGTGGCAAAGGTGGAGAAGAGCACCAATGAAGCCATGGAGTGGATGAACAACAACCTCAACCTTCAGAACAAGAGGAGTCTTACTTTGGACCCAGTTATAAAAGCAAAAGACATACAGGCTAAAGCAAGAGTAAGCTTTTCTACATAATTCAGTGTATTTCTGTTTATTGTTCTATCAGAAAACTCTGAGGTGATAAATCTCAAAAGTACCAGGGAACATCAGCCCTCAACTGAAGTATTCCCAATGGTGGTTTCAAAAGTTAAAGTTCAACTGTGGGAGATAAAACCATTTCTAAGGGTGTATTATTTCTGTGTTTTCTAGGAATTGGCAAATATTTGTAATCCTATAGTGAACAAACCCAAACCCAAGGTGGAGCTGCCGAAGGAGGAGCAGAAGCCGACGGAACCCAACGGACCATTGGATGGGCAGGGAGATGGGAGCGGGACCCAGCCCCCTGAGCAGGGCTCTGCCCCCACAGCCACTGAAAAGAAGCTTCCAGAAATGGACATTGACTGAATTTCAGCACTTGTTTATATTATTGCAAACTACAATAAAGCTTTAAGTTGTCAACTTTGTACGTTCTGAATACAAACTGAAGCAAGTGAATCCCACAGCACTCTTGGTAACTCTTGGAGAGGTTTGGGCAGGGCAGCAGGTCAGAACACGGAGGTGGCGAAGGACTCGCTCAGCTCAGCAGTGTTTGCCTTTATTGATTGTATTTAGAAGTTTTGGTAGTCTAACTAGACCTCTAGGAACAGCCATAAGCTGCTTCTCCATTTTTAATGTCCAGGCTGAGTCAATTCTCCCTTGAAGGAGGGAGACAGCAACATCTGAAGTCTGATGTGCACCCTGCTCTTCCCTTTCCCTGTGGATTGCAGCACTGGCACTACAGGGAGGGCAGGGGAGAGCCAAGGCAGAGTCTTCCATTGCTCTTGGTTTAGTGTTAGTGCCTGCTCTGGACTCACTCTGATTTGCACTGGAACAGTTGATGGTTACAGGAGGTTTGCAGAGCAGGGGGTGGTTCATCAGCACCTTTATTCCTTAGCCCAGACTGCAGATCAGACTCAGAATGTGCTCCTGGACAGGGGAGTGGGTTTCTCACAAACTCCCCAGCTAATTAGGCCCTGTAAACTCCTTGTCTCTAGTTAAATTAGCTGCTTGTAGAAAGAGTGAATACTTGTATTTCAGCTGCCTATGCTGATAGTTGATTCTGACTTGTTCCTAACTTTTTCTGGCAGGGGTATGCTTGCTTCCATGAGGCCTTCATTTGGAATGCTTGGTTTTTTGTTTTGGTTTCTTTTTTTCCAGGAAAACCAAGAACTGACGGATATGTTGGTTTGTTTTGTTTTGTTTTGTTTTTTTTTCTATGAGCTTTATACAATGATTTGCTTCTAGTACTGATTGTCATTAAACTTGCAAAAATGAATTTGTATGTGTTAAAATCCAAAGCTGAAAAACACCCATTCAGTTATTGCAAGAAATAAATGCACTGGATTCTACTGGATCACCTGTTGTAGCTGTTGATTTCAATGCAGAGGGAGCGGGGCCGGGGTGGAGGGAAGGGCTGTGTCCCTGGTTCTTGGAGTGTGCAAGGAGCTCTCCCGGGCTGCTCCGGGCCTTTGCGGCTTCCCGGTGGGTGGGTGGGTGTGGTGGGTGTGAGTTTAAGCTCCGTGTAATGAATCACAACCACGGAATGCCCTGCGTTAGAAGGGGCCCACAGGGATCAGTGAGTCCAGCTCCTGCCCCTGCACAGGCACCGTGACCCTTCCTTGGGGAACCCGTTCTGTGTCGGAGCATCGCTGCTGCAGGCGGCCGCTCGGTGTCCGCTCGGCCCGTGCCGGGGCCGGGGAGGGGCGGCAGGCGGGGCCCGGAGCGGGCACTGAGCACCCCGGGCCGGGCTGGCCGGGCCCTCCCGGCCGCCGGGGGAGCTGCGGGGCCGGGCCGGCGCCTCCTCCGCCCGCCGGCGCTTCCCGTCCCTTCCTTTCCCTTCCCGTGCCTTCCTGTCCCGTCCCTCCCCGTCCCTCCCCGCCGCCGCTCCGCGACGGGCAGGGCCGGGCCCCCCGGCTGTCCCCGGCCCGCTCGGCCCGGCCGCGGCTGCCCGGGTGAGGCGCGGGTGAGGAGCGGGTGAGGCGGGGTCGGACCGGGCTCTTTCACCGGGGGGGACCGGGCCGGGGCACAGCGGTGGCAGCGGCCGGAGCCGCCGTAGCGACGGCGGAGCTGGGCCTGGAACCCGGGAGTCGTTCCGGACCCATCGCCGCGGGGTCGGGCCCGGCCCGCCCGGGGCCCCGGCCCAGCCCGGCCCCGCAGCTCGGTCACGGCTCCTGCGGCTGCAAATGAGCCCCAAGCCCTGAGCGAGCTGCCGGGCCCGGGAGCACCGAGGGGACTTTAACCCCGAGCCTGTGGTGCTGTTGTTGTTGTTTGTCCGCAGCAGCCCCAGGCCGGTGCCAGCGCCGCGGGTGTTTCCCCTCAGCAGCGCCGTGTCCGTGCCTTGAGGGAGGAGAAGAGTCCGGCCCTGGAGGGATGCTCGGGGAGCGGCTCCTCGGCTCTGCCTCTGCGCTGCTCTGACTCCAAAGGTAACTCATCAAACGGGCTTTATTTCTCCAAATGTAGAGCCGAGATGCTCCACGAGTGCATCTACAAGATACCTGTGCAGGATTTGAACCCTTTTCTGATATTTTCAATCACAAATGGGACTTTTCCCCTGTTTGCGTTAGAGCACTGGACAGGAGCTACTGTTTCTAATTAATTTCTCGTGTATTTTTGGGGGGGGTCTCTTTTCTTCCAACCACCAGTGAAATGTCCCTGTGTCACCTGTGCCATCTCTGTATTTCATTATTTTCCATCTTAAAATTGTCTTTACTTACTAATGCACTGCTTGCTTTCTGGCTTTTCAATATTCTGTTGTTTCGGTTTTTTTCTTTAATTTTATAAAGCTACCAATATTTTTTTCAACCTGTAAAGTACATTAATTATATTTCACATTGTTTTAGATTGGTTACCTGGGTTTTTCTAAACCTTACTATGCTATAAAAAATACATGCCTCAAATTAATGATTTGAATTGAATGCATTAACTTGGTTGATGTTGCAGAGTGGTGGTAACTCTACAGAAAAGTTAAATGTCTTCAGAGGACAAGGAGGCTCAGGAGGACGAGCTGCTGGCTCTGGCCAGCATCTACGATGAGGATGAATTTAAGAGAGCAGAGTCTGCCCAAGGAGGAGAAACAAGAATTTGCCTGGAGCTGCCTCAAGACTTTAAAATTTTTGTGAGGGGTGAGTTGAGATGTTTTGTGTTGTCCCAAGGGAGACTTTACCAAGCTCAGGTGGTCGTTGGGGAGTGACCTGAGGGAACAGTGACTGGACAAAGCTGTGGCTCACTCTCTGCTGTGCTAGTTGGGGATTGTGTTTGAGCAGTTAAAGCCTCGTACACAGAACGTCTTTAGTAAGCTCTAAAACCACAGATGAGTAATAGCACTTCTTCAGAATAATTGAGTTCATTGATTGGGTTTTTATTCCCCCAAGGATATATGTTTCCAGGCTCCTGGTTTGTGCAGGGTCTGACATTTCACAGTGCTGCTGTTTAACTGCTTTAATCACAGACTTCCAACCCTGTGACATTTTACTGCGCTGAGAGTTTTGTTACTTAGGGTAGGACAAATAGTTTTAACCCCAGAAATGTATCGAACTAACAGACACTGGGTGCTGTCAAAGACATCAACAGTTGTTTAGTTTTCATTGTTCTGTTGTTTCTCCCACTGCCTCGGTGGGCCCTGGCTCAGGCAGTTCCACAGAGAGCCTCCAGAGCAGTGGGTTTGAGTATTCCGTGTGCTTCCTGCCTCCCCTCGTGCTGAATTTCGAGTTCCCACCTGACTACCCATCGACCTCCCCGCCCGTGTTCACCCTCAGTGGGAAATGGCTCTCCCAGGCCCAGGTTTGCAGAGGATTTTTTACATTTTGATTGCTGAGTAAGTTAATAGTTAAACAAAGTAAAAAAAACGATGTTGCTCCTCTGTTGGTTCTTCTTTTGTCTCTTGCTGTTTTTCATTTGATTACTATTCTAAGGAAGGAAAACTTACATCTGTGAGAACTATTTTATGGATAAAAACTGCTGAATCTGAAATCAAAGTTTGCACTAAGGACTGTATGAGGGGAGGAGCCCAGTAAGGAGTTACTCAAACTTACTGAAATCAGGAATTCTTTGTTCTTTCCCAGCTCAGCGCTCTTTGCAAACACTTGGACAATGTGTGGGAAGAGAACCGAGGCTGTGTGGTGCTGTTTGCCTGGATGCAGTTTCTGAAGGAGGAAGCATTGAATTACCTGAACATTTCATCGCCTTACGAGCTGAAGATGTGCCCTCAGGGGAAGGGGCAGAGCCGGACACCAGTGGGGTCCCTCGAGGCTGGGAAGGACTGTGGGGGTGCCACAGGCTCTGCCACAGCTGAGGAGGAAATCGTGGATGCCAGGGCTGTGCAGGATGTGGAGTCCTTGTCCAGTCTGATCAGGGAGATCTTGGACTTTGACCAGGCCCAGAGGAGGAGATGCTTTAACAGTAAGATGTACTCGTGCAGTATCTGCTTCTGTGAGAAGCTGGGCAGTGAGTGCATGCACTTCACCGAGTGCAGCCACGTGTACTGCAAGGCCTGCCTGAAGGACTACTTTGAAATCCAGATCAGGGATGGACAGGTGCACTGCCTCAACTGCCCTGAGCCCAAGTGTTCTTCTGTCGCCACCCCAGGCCAGGTAATTCCCGTGCACAGGGGCTGTGGAGCTCTGGAGCCTAACCCGAGTTCAGGGCCAGGCTCTGCATGGTGGACACTGGCAATCACAGAGATCTCCAAGATCACCAAGTTCAGCCTTTGACCCAATCCCACCATGCCACTAAACCATGTCATGAAGTGTCACATCCTTGGACACATCCAGGGATGGGCACTCCAAACCTCCCTGGGCAGTCCCTGCCAAGGCCTGACCACCCTTTCCATGAGGAAATTCTTCCAGATATTCAACCTGAGCCTCCCCTGGCACAGCTTGAGGCCATTTCCTCTTGTCCCATCCCTTATTCCCTGGGAGCAGATCCTTGACCCCCTGTGACCTGTTGGAGAATCTAAAATGGATTCATCCCAGCTGCTGATACTGTTTCACTGACTTGCAGTTTGTTGCTGCAGCAGGCTCAGAATTACAGATGCAAGGAATCAGAGAATCCCAGAGTGGTTTGGGTTGGAAGGGCCCTTAAAACCCAACAAGTGCCATGGGCAGGGACACCTTCCACTGTCCCAGGCTGCTCCAAGCCCCAGTGTCCAAGCTGGCCTTGGGCACTGCCAGGGATCCAGGGGCAGCCCCAGGTGCTGTGGGTCTCGGTGCCTGTGGGTGAAGGATTCCCTCCCTCCCTGCCCATGGCTGTGTTTGCAGGTGAAGGAGCTGGTTGGGGAGGAGCTGTTTGCCCGCTATGACCGCCTGCTGCTGCAGTCCAGCCTGGACCTGATGGCTGACGTGGTTTACTGCCCCCGGCCCGGCTGCCAGACCCCCGTCATGCAGGAGCCCGGCTGCACCATGGGCATCTGCTCCTGCTGCAACTACGCCTTCTGCACCCTCTGCAAGATGACTTACCATGGGGTGTCCCCCTGCAAGGTCACTGCAGGTGAGTCAGCTCCCCCTGGGCTCCACAGCCACACCCAGACACAGCAAAATCTCGGGTGGAAAAGTCCAAAGTTGAGTGAGGGAACTCCTCACCTTGAGCTTTCTCAAAGGTGCATTCATTTGGAGGAGGGCTGTTGCTGGCAGTTAAATATTCCTTTGATGAGACTCCTCAGCTCGGGAGCTCCCTAAACTGCACATTGTCAAATGCTGAGAGGCTGTAGCAGGGATTTACATTTTTAATTACTTTACTACTTTGTATTTTCACTACTTTGTATTGTCAGAATTAATACTGGAATCAGGTGGAGGCTTCTCTTTCTGTCTGGTCTCAAAATCTTGTGACATAATTTCATTAAATATGTAGTCAGAAAAAAAAATCCGTTTTTAGTTTATTTTACATTGTTCTGATTCCATCAACAATGGATCTCTATTATAATAAAATAGTGTAAAACTGCTGAATTTTGGGGCAGAGTGATTTTAATATTACCATCTTATGTGTTTTAATAGTTTAATTGCTTTTTAATTCATGACATTAGTGTTCTTTGAGATTCTTTATGTTGCATTTAGCTGGACTCCTGTATCTAGTATCCTACAAAAGCTGTCTGGTTTGGTTTGATTTTGCCCCCCAGAGAAATTAATGGATTTGAGGAACGAGTATTTAGAAGCAGATGAGACAAATAAAAGATTTTTGGAACAACGCTATGGCAAGAGAGTGATTCAGAAAGCCCTGGAGGAGATGGAGAGTAAGGAATGGCTGGAGAAAAACTCCAAGGCTTGTCCTTGCTGTGGGACCCACATCGAGGTGAGAGGGAAAGGCTGGGGAATCATGGAACAGAAAATAACCTACAAGGAGGCAGTTCTGGGTGTGTTGGAGCCTCTAGGGAGAAGAAATCTCTAGGAAATGCTAAGAGAACTTTCCATTTCTGTGTAATGTGGAAAAGGAGGTGAGGTGATATTTGTGGATCCCAAGGACTGCAGTACAAACAGTGACTGCTGCTCAGGGTCCCACACCAAACACATCCAGGCTGACTCTGGATCTATATGAATTATTTTGTTTTTCAGGTGTTTCAGGCTACCTCTGGTTCACACCAGAGCCAGGAAATCAACCCAGCTTCAGAAAAATACGGATTTCCAGTATTTTTAGTGTTACAACCAAATTCCAGTGCTGGGGTTCCAGCTCCCAGTGAGAATACCAGTGTGTGGTGGAGCCAGGGGGGTTGTGTTCACTGACTGCTCTGCTGTTGGCACAGAGCAACTGAAGCCTGCCACAGCAGGGTCCTGTTATCACCATTTCTTGGGTTTTTTTTCCCCAGAAACTGGATGGCTGTAACAAGATGACCTGCACAGGGTGCATGCAGTATTTCTGCTGGCTCTGCATGGGCTCCCTGTCCCGGGCCAACCCCTACCGGCACTTCAACGACCCCTCCTCCCCCTGCTTCAACAGGTCGGTGCTCCAGGGGCCTCCCCCACTGCTGGAACTCTCTTTTCTACTTTCCCTCTGCCAGATTCTTACCTGAAATTTGTAGCTACAGTTTCAGACACAGCTTCTCCTCTCAAATATTTGCACCAACAGTAAAAACCCGGAGTGATTCAGGATGCAGTTTTGCCTTTTAAGAACTTTGGGTTTAAAATTCCAGGGGAGACTTCTGAGCCTATTTCTGATTTTTTTGGTCAGGTCATGATCTCACCCTTTCTGTGCTGCCCAGCCTGCAGGGGAGTGTTTCTCTGCCAATGCTCAGGAGCAGCTCAAGGATTTGGGGAAGAGCTGCTTTAAGGAGCTGCAGATTTGTCTCACATTCCCTTGGGGAAGAGCCAAGGGACAGAGGTGCTGCTCTGGGACAGGTGACAGGAGGGTGACAGTGGCAGCCTCTCAGCCTCTCTTGCCCTTTCCACAGGGCCCAGATGGTGCTTGGTGATACTGAAAAAACCAGGGGAACTTGCTGTACTGTTGTTGCATTTAGGGTGATACTTTTTAAACTTATTTGACTTCTTTTACACCCTGATATCACTGATTTTGTGTGTTGCAGATTGTTTCAAGCCATGCACATCGATGATGGGGAGTTCTGGGAAGTGGAAGATGATGATCAGTAGCTTCCTCCAGCACCAAAAGGTGAACAAACCAGAGACAGATGCTTTTTGTGTGTCGTTTGTTTGCTTTTCACTTCCATTGTGTGACAGAAGAGTGGTAACTGCCCTGCACTGCAGGACACTCACACCTCAGAGCCTGTTGCCAAAACCAAAGGAGACTTTTCCCAATCCTGGGATCAGCATCATCATGGAATGGCCAAACAAACATGTCCATTATTAAAGAAGTCAGAAATTGGAAAACCATTGGAAAAATATATACCAAGAGGTGCTCTTTTTTAAAAGCCAACAGACAAAACTGAAGCCTCAAATCTTGGAAGTATTTGGGGGGTTTCCTTTAGAGAGACTCTTGGATCATGAATATCGTGGGGTTTGGGGTGGTTTGGTGGAGCTCTAGTGCTCTCTCTGGAGCTGCTTGAACCAGGGGAGTTTTCTGATTCAATACAGAAAATTTCTCCTGTATTCAGCAACAAAGTTTGTTGCTTTTATGAATTTCCTGATGTGTTTCTCTGAAAAGCAGCTCCTGTCTCTGTCACTGGTACTTTCTAATGACATTAAAGCTGATTATCCCCAACCTTTCTTGCTGGCTGCTGTGCCTGAGCCTTTGCATCCCTGAGAGCTTGGGCAGAAGATGACTAACAGGGATTTGTGTGAGGTTGGTGACTCCCAGTGTTGCTGTTGGATTCCCTCACGTTGCCTGTCCTTGTTTTGGCAGGGATGAGTGCCAAGGCAGTGAGCTGAGGATGTGACCAGTGAGAGGGTGAAAAGTATCAGGAAGAGATGAACTTGAATTCTTCAACATACTGACAATTACCTTGTGTTCTCAGTTGATGAAGTGATTTCTTTTTTATTAACTCTTCATATATGAAATTTGATTGTTGATACTTTTGCTTCTGGAGTAGATCCTTTACTTCCACTGGTTTTGCACTTCAAATTATTTCAGAAACCAAACTGTTTCCCCTAAAATCTCAGCAAGTGGTTTTGAGAGTATGAAGGTGATTACTGGAGGCAAACACTGATTTTTTACAAGTTTTTCCACTTGCAGAACAGTCTAAAAGTTTATTTGGAAACTAAAGCTGCATGTGCTGTGTTCAAGAGCAGTAGGGCCTGGATGGAAAGCTCTGGAGCTGAGACTCTTCAGGAACCCAGGGTGATCACAGCTCAGTTCTGACTGAAAGTTAATAAATTTACCCTGGGATGTGTGGCCAAAACGAGTGGTGCTTCAGTTCCCTGTGCAGAGGAGGACTCTGCACCGTGGGAACTGGCACAGAGATTAAAAAGATGGAAGGAAGAGCAAATCTCACCTCAGCTGAAGCTCTAGGTCCTTGTGTAGGAAAGTGTATGTTGTGTATGGTTTGAGTTGTATTTCCTGCACCTTTCACATGCACTAAATTCACTTTAAGATGGTAAACAGTGTCCCTGGTTGTCTTCCTTGTGGCATGGATTTGGCAGCACAGGTGTGCCAGGTGCTTCTGGGAATGGGACAGCCCAGAGCTGCCACCTGGAGCTGGCACAGGATGTGTTCTGCTCATGGGATTTCCATGCATGGAAAGTGCCCTCCCACCCCCAGGGCTCTGCTTTTCTCTCAGAGAAAAACCTGCCAAGGGCAAGGAGGGAGCAGCAGGAACTCTTCCACCAATCTGCCTCCAGGACGGCTTTGGTACCATGAGCACACTGAGACCAAGCACCAGATACAATCAAATGTCACCATTTTTAAAAAATTAAAAGACATTTAGTGAAGGGAGTTACATTACAGATCAACAACTTACAAAATTTCTGTATAAAGAAAATAAATGCTGCCTGGTTTTCTTGTCCCATGTGTGAGAGCACTGGATGGTAATCCCAGGAATCACATTTCAGAATTGGTGGGGTCTTGGCTGTTGTCCACCTGTGAGGGGTGTCTGTAATTAAACAGAGGCTGAAGCCAGTAGGAACAGAGGGTTTCCTTTGGGGCTGGTTTGGCATTTCCTCAGAGAAATGGCAAATTCTAGAGAAGAGAGAGCACCAGGCCTAGCAAATCATACCTGGGCCTGAACGTGAACAAGGGCTTTGTGTGTGACAACAGTGACAAGTCCAACACGTGGCTCAAAGCAGGGCTCAGCCAGGGCTTCAAACAGTCAGATCTTGGCAAACTCCTGTGGAGAGAGCCTGCACAGCCATGGGGATCCTGCCCCACTGCTTGGCTGTTCCCACAGTGGGGTTTTATCTTCTGCAGCTTGAGCATCGTGTCTCCACTCAGGCCCCACTGTCCCTTCTCATCTTCCCTCTGGTTCCGTCTTCCTGCTGCCCTCTCGCGGCTGTGGGTGCTGCTCTGAGCTTTCCCTTCTCCAGCTGGACAATCCTCTTGTCAAGGATTCTAATGTAAAGAGTGTTTTATGGAGCAGGAAGGAATAACACCAGGTACTTGTCCAAACTGCAAGGAATACACCCCAAAGTGATCACCCACTTGTACTTTCATTTCTCCTCACATTTCAGTTCTGCAGCCCTCAGTCTGTGATTACAGTCAGTTCACAGATCAAACAACTCATTCTTCATTTCCTTCAGAGAAGGAGTTGGTGGCAGAAGTTTGTGGTACACAGGACACTGGATCCCATCCTCCTTTGGTTAATTAAGGCAGGTGTTTGGCATCTGTCTCTTTAATGGAGAGAAGGAACCATATGATCATTCTGCTAATTTAAGAACAAATACGAGATCAGTTTCTGCAGCAATTCCCTTTTCTCCCAGCTGTTTTCAGCAGCTGGTTCAGCATTGCCCCAGCACATTAATCACTGTATGGCTTCTTGGACTGGCTCCTCTCCACTCCCATCTCCTTCATGCTGTACAAGGGCTCCACCAGCTTGTTGTGAACCAGCATTAAACCTGATGGAGAGAGCCAAAAGACAATTTAAGTAGACATAATAAAGGAAAGTTCTCCTTCATTGGATGCTAATGGAATTAGACATTACTGCTGTGCTTGTGCCTTTGCTCCCACACCAAGCATTAAGCATTTACCTTCACACTTGTACCACTGCGGTATATTTAAGGAATATACTCCTTTGGGAGTTCATTCTACAGCAACAGTGGCTCCTAAAAACGAGACAAAAGAGCTGCCTGGCCTGGTGAAACATTCACCTTTGAAGTATTTCACTGTTTTGACTTTGAGCTCCAGCGTGGCGTCCTCGTCGCACACGAACACGGTGTTGGGGTGCTGCTGGAAGGCCGACACCGTCCACATGTGGTTGACACCGTCCTCGATGGCTTTGTACAGAGCAAAGGCTTTGTGGGCTCCTGTGATCAGGATCATCACCTGCACCCCCAGACACAGAGAGGGGGGTCAGGGAGAGCCCAACCACACCCTGCCAAGCTGAGAATGGGGACACCCCTGTCACCCTCCCCACAGCCTCTTCTCTGTGCTGCTGCTCCTCTGACTGCTTCAGCTCTCAATGAAATCACAGCCTGGTGGGTCACTGAAATGATCCTTTGGGCACCTGTACACTGAGATTTAACAAGAGTAGATCAAATACACTCCAGTAAAAATGGTTCCACACAGTTTTCATGGCCAGCTGGTGTGACATTAACTCAACCTGACTTCTGCAGTTACTCTCCAGGTGAGATTCCTGACCAAAGACACTCTCCCAAACCTTCCTGGCTCTCTGGGGGGAACAGCTGCTGCAGGGTTACACAAACACAACTGCCAGCAGAGATGGAGCAAGAGGCTCTCCACGGTGTTGCAGGATGCCAGAGGACAGGAGGATCAGGCATTCTGTGGCAGGAAAACACTACACCAGAGGACATGTGGCTGCTCCATAACAGGATAACCTTTGGCTGCTCCAGAGGGACTGCAGGAAGCCACTTCTCATTTCCTCACCTCTCTGGCATCCATGACAGTGCCTACTCCAACTGTCAAAGCCATGGTGGGCACTTTGGAGAGGTCACCATCAAAGAACCTGGCATTGGCCAGTATGGTGTCCATGGCCAAGGTCTTCACTCGTGTCCTGGACACCAAACTGGATCCTGGCTCGTTGAAGGCAATGTGACCGTCGGGGCCGATACCTGGGACAGGGACAGGGACAGCAGAGGGTCAGCTGTGGGAGCACAGCCAGCAGCTCTCCCAGGAGAAGGATGGGCAGTGCTCCCAGGAACACAAAAACCCCTCTGCTCCAGCTCAGGTTTGTGTCTGGTAGGAACAGCAGCAAGAGCCCCCTCAGAAGCCACCAGACAATTCCCGGATTGTGCTGGGACAACAACAAAGCAAAGTAGGTGGCAGAACCTTATGGCAAACTGACGGGAAGAGTTTGTGTGAGAAAAGCTACTCCCAGCAGTTTCCTGTTGCCACTGACAGTTGATAAACACTTCATATTTGTACAGTTCTAGCTCTTCCCATTTCCTGAACAATTCACTGACTGCACTGAAAGACCGAAAGCTGGGAGTGGTACGTGGGGAGACAAGGCTGCCAGGACACAGCAGTGCCCAGGGCCATGGGCTGTGGGGTGGATTTCACTGCAAATGAACAATCCTGACAACAAATGAGAGCTGGGGAGGACAGGCACAGCTTTGGGACACGGTTTAGAAGCTGCTGCTCTCGGGTTCTCACCTCCAACAAAGAGCTCAATGCCTCCAGCTGCTTTGATTTTCTCCTCAAATGCATCACACTCTGCCTGGAGATCAGGGGCATTTCCATCCAAGATGTGGACATTTTCTGGTGAGATGTCAATGTGCTTGAAGAAGTTATTCCACATGAAGGAATGGTAACTTTCTGGGTGATCCCTCGGGAGACCTGGTAACAGAACACGCAGAGCTGAACAGTATCACTCGTAACAAAGCACTTTCATACCCCCGCAGTGGCTTTGGTGACAGAGCACTGCTCTCTCTGTCCTCTGTCATGCCCTCAGCTTTCAGAGTTGTTTTAAGTTCCCTAAATACCAGAATTAAAATCACCTCCTGCAAGACATGTGCCCTTATTAACACACAACAGATGTTCAAAAAGCAGGTATGTGCTGTGCCTCATCTGTCAGTACCTTTTCAGCCCTTCTCCCATTTCATATTAGTAAGAACTATTTAAAAACTATGTGGAAGCCTGGGAAATAATAATTATTACATAATTGTTGCATATTTACACCCCTTGAATGCTGTAAACCTGCATTGGGCTGCTTATTCCCTTATGCTGCTTCATTGGGATTATTCACAAAAAAAAAAAAAAAACCTCTTGACCAGCATAAAATTAGCATTAGCAAATATTTAGCTTGTATGTTTTTCACCTTTGGATCTATTTCTTGTGAGGAGACTGTTTCGCCATGCCTTCAGAAATGACAGTCCTTTGCTATCTCAGCAGGAGATACCAGAGGGCACTCAGGGAACACGGTGGTCCTTGTAAGGGACCTTTATAATCCCAGAGCAAAGGTGGAAGTTAATGCTGCACATGGAGCCTGCAGTGATAACTGTTCCTTACCTGGTCAGCACCTGAGTGCAGCTAACACACAGCAGTGTCTGTAACAGTGTGGGCAACACCCAGTATGCAGTTTTGTCCATATGTGTTCAAACCTATGGAAGAATTTCAAATTTCCATAGGTTTTCAAATTGCCCCCCTTTGCTAATTTCCTGGGGGTGTTTAAGGAAAGACTGGATGTGGCCACGGTTTAGCTGACACAGAGGTGTGGGGTCATAGGCTGGACTCGATGATTTCAGAGGTCTTTTCCACCCTATAACTCTGTGAAATGTTGTCCATCTTACCTGGACAGGCGGATTTCGGGCACTGCCAGGCTCTGCCGGGCTGAGGGCCCAGCAGCTCCCGGGCACGGACAAAGGCGACAGGACAGGCGGCAGCGGCACTCACCCACGTACTCGTCCATGTTGAAGGTCTTCACGTACTTGAAGGAGAGGTCCCCATTGCGGTAATACTCCACCAGTTTGCTGTAGCAGCCCAGGGGGGTGCTGCCTGCGGGGAGCGGCCGCCTCAGCCGGGGCTGAGGGCCCGGGCCCCGCGCCCGCCCCCCGGCACCCACCTGTGGGCAGCCCCAGCGTGAAGAAGCGCCCGGGGCCGGGCCCGAACTGCACGATGCGGTTGCGGATGTACTTGGCCGCCCACTCGCTGGCCTGAGAGTAATTCTCCAGGATGATGAGCTTCATGGTGGGGCCGCCCGGCACCGCCGCTGCCTCCCGGGATCGCCTTCGCCGGGGGTCACCGCTGCCTCCTGGATCGCCTCTCCCCGCGATCGCCGCTTGCTCTGGGGATCACCTCTGTCCGAAATCTCCGCTTCCTCCCGGCTCGGCCCTGC
>VZSR01000479.1:13128795-13144541 GCA_013398615.1 Brachypodius melanocephalos
CTGGCGGCTGCGCCCGGGGCGGAGGCCGCGGGGCCCCGGGGGGTCGGGCCGGGCTCGGCCGCGGAGCCGCTCCCCGCCGGCTCGGGGCCGGGTGTGCCCGGGGCCGGTATTTGCCCAGGCCCGGGGCTGGTGTTTGCTCTGTCCTGGGGCCGGGTGTTTGCCCGGTCCCGGGGCAGGGTGTGTCCGGGGCCGGTGTTTGCCCAGTCCTGGGGCGACCTTGGCTCAGGGCGCTGACCCCGCCGGTTGTTGCCCCCCCACGGCCAGGGAACCGTCTCATTCCGCATCGTCCCGAGGTCACCGTTAGTTTTTTTCCATCTTTACTCCTCTGAAACCCCCATAGGCCAGGGGCTGGCCTTAAAGAGCTCCGTCGGGAATTGGGGTCGTTCTTCTCTTCCTGCCCGTTTGTCTGCAGTCGCGGCCCCACGGAAAGGGCCGGGTGTCGGCCGGGCCCCCCGGTGTGACCCAGTTCTGGCAGGCGCCTTTCTGACATCAGACACGGAGAATTCTTTACTTAGAGTAATGGAGAAATCCCTCTAAACAGCAGACAGGTCGCTGAACCGAGGTTCTCCCAAGAAATCGCTGTGTTGTGACTTTTCCTGGGTAGCATTCCCAGCGTGGGTAGGCTCTCGCTCGGCAGAGTTCGAGATACACCCTCCCATGGGATGGAACACTTGTCTCATCTGACAGCTGCAGGTCTCCGTGTTTTTACATACTGGAAATGCAGAAGTTAAGTAAAACATAGGGGTTTTTTGGTGTTTTGTTTTTTTTTTTTTTTTTTTTTTTTTTTTTTTTTTTTTTTTTTTTTTTTTTTTTTTTTTTTGTTCAGTGTGAAACAGATGTGCTCACTTACAATGACAAATCTCTGTGTTGTTCTGTGACCTGCTAGGGACAGATAACCAGGTCTCTGCACTAATCGCCTTTCCTGGAAGAGTCCTGCTGGTGGTGTTGACCCCAACAAGTGTTTTCACAAATGCCTTTTCCCAAGGGACCTGCAGCGTGTCCCATGGCCCGGAGCCGTGGGGATGGGTGACAGAATGGCTGAAGGACCCCACTGCTGTGCTGTCACCTGGCTGATGCACACACTGCTGCTTTCCTTCCAGAGGGGTGTGTAAAGCTGGTGTTTGCCAGCTCAGCGTTGTGTCTGCTCACACCTCGGGCAGACCCAGGGCAGACTCATCTGCGGAGCCCTGCGGAGATTAGGAAGCGAGGCTGTGCCAGAGGATTTGCACTGCTAAAGACAAGCACGTAATGGAGGCCTGTGGAGCCACTGGTTTAACTGGAGTGAGAGGCAGATTCTCACATGTAAACGTGTTTACTTTTGTGCTGCTGTTTAGAAATTGCTTCTCTTTCCTTGCCCTCTGCCAGAACCCAGGTATTCCTGTTGTGAAGTGTGTTATCACTGAACTGGCTCCTAATGCTTGTGTTGCTTCAGAAACCCTGCAAGCTGTGGAGATGCAGTCGGGATTTAGATGAAGAGAGGATGAGAGAGTGGGAGAGTCTCAGTAGCATTGAATGTGTCAATTTTTCCCCCATATTTTGAAACTGACTCTGTGTGTGAATGTACAACAATGAATGTACCATGTGCAAAGGAAGAGACTGATAGTGAAGTGATAACTGCAGGGACTACAGGTGAATGCAGGACCCAGTCAGTGGAGGTAGCCTGGAGAAATTCACAAGAAGCTCATTTAATCCTTTAAGTTATTGAATTGTAAGTCAGCGGAGGAATTTTTAAAGCTTGATCTTTTTGGGTGGTCAGGGAATGCATTAATAGAGTTGGTTTTGTAGGTCGGTGGTTCCTGTGCTGGTAAATGTGATTGAGTGTCCAAGCATGCCAGGGATGTGTAACCCTCACTCTGGGATGGGTTCCTGATGTATCCATGTGTATGTGGGAGCAGCACTGAGGTGTGGGCACTATGGAACCTGTACAATATTTGTAGGATTCCTCCAGTGCCTGTATTTTCAGGAAAAAAATGGGGAGAGTTAGTGACCGTGATCTGAGCACAACAGAACTCCATGGCCGAGTTTGAGACCTGTGTGTTTCCTCTCTCGTGCCTTCCTCAGCCCTGCAGGTGGGGTGTGGGAAGGTGGGAATGTGGGCTGTGCTCCATCAGCAGCCTCTTTCTTCCCTGCAGACTCCCAGCCCGTGTCCGTTCACCACACTGAGCAGTGTGCAAGGGGCGTGCGCTGATTTATTTTCCAAAGCCAACTTCCTAGCCTATGGCTTTGTTCAGGCATTAGATAATCTGATAAAAAGTAGCCTGCAGTGATGCCTTTGGGCGATGTGAGTCTGAGCTCAGGTACTGGGGAAGTGCAGCTCCGTGTAAAATAAAACTGAAACTCTGGAGAAGGGATTTCAGCCTCCCTGACCCCTTCCACGGGAAGCAGGGCTGGGACAGGATCAGACTGCTGGATTTGGATCCTCCTCTGCAGGCCAGGTGCTGGGGCTGTGCTTGTGGAGGTGGGAATGGAGAGCTTTGGGAAGAAGGAGAGCTGCAGCCCGCCCTGGTACTGTTATTCCAGGCACTGCTGTGTCCCCAAAAAGGGACACCGAGAGGCTGTTGTCATTTCAATCTGCCTTTGGGAAAGTTATACAGGGATGTTGTTGGGATTAGGGGGCTTAAAGCCTTTCCAGCATAACCCTGGACTGAGAGTTCAGTTGGCAGAACTGTATTTCATCCCTGGAATAGAAATTACCTTCCAGTCTGGAAAAAATAGCCCAGCTTTAACAGGTTTATTTACATTCTGTGTTTTCCAGGCATGCTTTGCACTTGGAGCATTCGAAAATATATGTGAGGTGTATGAGTAATGTAAACCCACCTAGGAAATGGTGGGAGTGTTAAATAATGAAGAAGTATTCCTTTTTAAGTGCTGTGTCTTCCTGTTCCACTTGTTGAAGGTTTACATGGATCATGAATCATTCCACAAAGCGAGGTGTCGATGGGAAAAATGAGGAAGAAGGATTTTTCCATTTGTTTGTTTTTCGTTCTGTGAAAACTGTAGAAGAAATACATTGCTGGGAACGGAGTTTAAATCCATGAAGGACCACGATGCTCCTTTAATATCTGAGGAGGCTGGAGAGGAACAGGGAGGCAGATATCAGTTGCTGCCTTGTGTTTAATTTTTCAGCTGAAATGGGCACACAGCTTGAGACTAAAAAATGAGAACATCCCAAATCTTTTCATGTCAGCAGTTAGAACCAGAAATATCAGTAACTGTTTCTTCAGTGAAGTTCTTGCAGTGTGCAAAATGTGCTGGCTAAAGATAAGAATGGTAAGAAAAATTGCAGGGTAGGTTGTTTGCATTTTTATTTTTATATTTTATTTTATTTGTAAGCAGCATAGGAGATGCCATTGACATAAACACAGCAAAATTAGAAAAATTGCAGAGTAAAATTGTTTGTGCAGCCTCTGCTCTGAGATTGTGCTGAAGCTGCCCTATGTCCAGCCTTGGCTGTGCTCAGGTGACTTAATTCTGGTTATTTTCCTCTGAAACATCCACCTCTTTAGGCAGCAGTCCTGTCAGGTAAGTTTGCAAGGGTTTAATGATTCTGTGAAAAAGTTATTCTAGAATTTAAATAAATTCTGTCCCTAAAACTCAAAGGATGTGGGAAAGGCAGGGAAACAGCAGCAGTCCAGTGTCATCTCACAGCTTGTGTAGCAGGAGAAAATAGCTTTGCATGCAAACTTTTAAATACAGTATTACCTCAGGCATCAGGATGGTGTTGAACTCTGAGCTGGGCTTTTTTAGTAACTTTTCTCTCACCACTAAAATTCAGCAGGGCTCAGTAACCTCATTGGGAAGCAGCTGTAGGAACAATCCCTGAGGGCTTTAGGTTGTTAAGTGCTCCCAGGAGATGAGGAACCTTTTTCTGTGGGTTTGGCATCATGACTTAGAGGTAACCATACAGAAAGCAAGGAGCAGAAGTTCTGTGTGGGTGTGAATTCTGATCCTTTGTCATTGGGATGAGTGAGCAAAATTCAGTAATGAGGGGTATATCCAATCATTCTCTTCCTGCCTGTTGTGAAATATCCAAATTTCATCTATGAAATTGGTGGTGCAATGGGATTTTTTTCCTTTGAAGATGCTTAACCTTCTTCATATGACCATTTAAAAAATGTGATATTTTAAGATGTGTAGAAGTCTTACTGAAATGCCGTAATGTCCAGAAAAATATTAATCTGGTTCTAAGTATTATGAGAAGACCTTAATGCTTTAAGTGTGGGAAATTTAATTTGTATCCAAGATTAAAACCTACTTTTTCCATATTAAGACCTTGATCTCTCAGGTCTAAGGCCAGTGTGTGGGCACAGGTTTGTGCTGGCCCAAGTTCTTGTTTCCAGTCTGTCCAGACCAGTCTAACTCCCTGTTTGAACAGAAACAAGGGAATTAGACCAGCTTGTTTCCCAGGATTGAGGAGCATTTCTGTGCTGTCAGGCCCTTGGCTGCAGTGAGTCAGAGGACAACACCCTCATGAGCACAGGTTGTGTTTTATGGACATAAAATAGGTTTTGATTTGTGTTTTTGCCTTTTGGTGGCTCACGGGGTTGTTGCCATTGCCCCCCTCAGCTGGGTGCTGCTGCTGGTTCCTGGTCTGTGTGTGCTGCTCCAGGTGGGGTAAAACAGGTGGATTTTGGGATGGAGGCACAGTTTTCAGTCCTTTGTTAAAAGGGAAGAGTATCTCAGAATCTCAAAGTCTCTCAGTTTGGAAAAGCCTGCTCAGCCTGTGGAGTGCCAGCTGTGCCCGATGCCCACCCTGTCCCCAGCCCAGAGCTCTGAGTGCCGCCTCCAGAAATTCCCTGGACACCTCCAGGGCTGGACACTCCAAACCTCCCTGGGCAGCCCCTCCAAGGCCTGAGCACCCTTTCCATGGGGAAATTCTCGGCCTGGCAGCTGCAGGGAGGTGTCTTCCAGGACTGGTTCTCCAGCTCGAGGCTCAGGCAGGAGCATCAGCATCTCCCAAGGGAGGGTTGGCTTGGCACAGGTGCCACATGTGTCACCTGAGAGGTGCTCAATACACCTGTGCCAGTGCAGGAGACACTCGGGGCTGTCACTGCTCCGGGCAAATGGGCTGGAAGAGCCTACAGGAGAAAACAGTTATTTGCTCATCAGGGAGAGGGCTGAAGGGTGTGGGTTGGCTTCTCTGGTAGCTTATCATTATTCCTGCTGATTAATAAGCTGATGTTAAGTTATAGGAGTTTGCAACATCGGGCAAAAGTCAGGATTTTAAATCAAGGTGTGTTTAATTAAGTAAAGCAAAAGTCAGTAAAAATAACTCTGCTTTTCAGAGTTGGCAGTGACTTTAATTTACTTCCAAAAGGCTGAAGATATGTAATGATATGTGATCTATTGCTAAGGCAAAGCTTGTGGTAATGCTGATTTAGTGTAGTGATGCTGATTCAGTGTAAGGAATATTTCCATGCAGCCTCAGAACTTGGCAAAAGGGAGTTAAAAAATAAAGATTCGAAACTCTGTCAGCAGCCCATATGCTGAGTTTAGGAAATTTGGAAGAATGAACCAATATATTTATTGGAAATGCTTTCTTCAAAGTTTTCATGGAAATATTTCCAAACAGCTTGGAAGATTTCAAGTTTTATGATGCTGTGCTGTGTATTTACATGGGACAGGTCTCAGTCAGGACAAGTGACAAACAGAGGTGAGGTCCTGCTCAGTGCCAGGCTTCTGATGCTGGAGTTTCTTCTTGAAAATAAATATCTCTGGGTGTTCTATCAGTTAACTGTCTGTTGGTTTAGCAGTCTGGTGAAAACATCCCAGCCAAGCTGTTGTTTTAGTAACTGCATGCATGGCTCTAAAGACTGTCTTGTCTTATATTGTAATGCAATGAAAACCAGAACCTTGCCTGAAAAGCAAGAATCCATCAGTGAATCTAGGAAAGAATTATCCCACAGCCTCAGCAGAACAGACAGAAGTGAGGCACTGCTTTTACCCAGGTTCTCTGGGTTCTGAGGCCTCGGGGAAATTCTCTGGAAGCCGAGTCCATACCTGGAGCTGTGCAGGACAGGTGAGAGCCTTGGCCGGGCCAGGGCAGCAGTGTGGCTCTGCGAGGCCTGATGAGTCATTCTTCCTGTCACATGAACCCTCCCTGCTCTGCTAATAGGCACTTAGTTGAATTTTAGATGCCTGGAATCATTAAAAAGGCTGGAAGGCATTTGTGTACCTTGTCCATTAGAAGAAAAATACGTTTTCTATAACTGTAATCTCCTACAGCCTCGAGCTCAACTTCAGAACGTAGCTGCATTTTTTGTGTCATTATCCATTACCTGAAATGGAATGTTTGAAGGCAGCAGTGGATTCAGCTTCTTTCTCCTACATGACATTGGTGGAAGAACATGTATTTCTTTTTACTGTTGAGAGAAGAACCAGTAGTAGGAGTTAATATTCCACTCAATATCTGCGTCCTCTTTTGTTTCATTTCTTCCAGTGTTGTCACATGTGGTGCTTTCCTCCCCTCTCCCTGGTGACTGTGCTGTCAGGCTGTACCTGCCTTCTTTCTTACAGGCATGAGGGATTGAATTTCTGCCACCCCCTCAGGTGGAGAGCAGGTAACCAAGGACACATGGAATCCAGAGTGTCCCAGGTGGGACAGAGCCTTTCCTCCTGTTAACAGGCCAGATCCTGCACTGGTGGAGGGAGAAAAGAAGTACTGAATTTTCATGGATAGACTGACAATAAGCGTGGTGGAGCATTTTCTGAGAATTCATAAACTACACAGCTGGAGAAATCATGGAATCACAGAATGGTTTGCGTTGGGATGACCTTAAAGATCATCTTTTTCTACCCTTGCCGTGTCCAGGGGTCCAGGGGCAGCTTCTCTGGGCAGAGATTGAATCAAGCAGTTTGGCTCTGTGTTTTCCTGTCCCTTCCATTACCCCTCTTGCTTTGTGCAGGATGGTTTGGGATTTCTGGAGTAATGATGTCTTTAAAAAAAGAAAATTTAAAGCATATTGTAATAGGCAATTACCTCTCAAGTGAGTTTGCATTTACTAATGCTGAGCTCCATGGGGTTTATAAAATGAGGCATTTTTGTTTCTTGGAAAGGCTTTGAGAAGACAAAGGTGCCTTGCTGTGGTGGAGTTGCTGCAGCTCCTCCTGTCTCTGCTGAGTGCCCTGGGGCTCAGCAAAGCTGCAGGTGAGGCAGGTCCTGCCACCTGCACCCCCAGGGCCTCACACCCTGGCATTGTTTGCTCTGCTTCACATCTGGCCAGGGCCCAGTGCTGGGGCTGTGTCCTGCTGCCAGCTGTGCTGGGAGCTGCTCCTGCCAGAACACCGATTAAATTTTCATCCGGATCACTGATTTCTCCTTCTTCAAGGAAATGGTTCAGTGTTGTCATGTGAGGACTTCTTATCCACAAAGCTTGGGGCTAACCAGCACCCCTTTTTCACCCCCTACCTATTCTGTTTAGAAAACGTTCCTGGAGAGCAGAGTGAGCTTCAGCTGATGTGGAACTGGAGTGCAGGACTGTGGTGCTCTGCTGTTTTGCTGCACATGGACTGGCAGACAGTGCTCCTGATTTTGTTCTGGTGCTTTCCAGTGTTGTTTCCTCCCTTTTCCCCCTCTCAGCTGGCCAGTAGAACCACTCTGTCATCTGCTAAGCCCAGTCAAGGCTTTCACAGAGGATGTGGATATAGTATGATCTGGAACAGGCTATAAATTAGAGACTTTCCCTGGCACAGAGCAGCTGTGGCTGCCCCTGGGTCCCTGGCAGTGCCCAAGGCCAGGTTGGACATTGGGGCTTGGAGCAGCCTGGGACAGTGGAAGGTGTCCCTGCCATGGCAGGGGCTACAATGGGATGGGCTTTAAGGGCCCTTCCAACCCAAACCATTCTGTGATCTTTGATGTTAAGCAGCAAAAGGAATAAACTCCAAAGCACAGAACACTTGGATATCCCAGATCTGCAGTTAGAAGTGTGAACTGATTTATTTTCCCCTGATGAGATGTACAAATAAGAACATCCCCCTATGCCCCCACCCCCTGTGTTAAATGCTCAAGGAGAATGGCAACACGTCTTTCCAGAGAAAATCAGCAAAGAAAAGCAAAATATCCTGGGTGGCTTCAGGAGCAAATGTGTGGGATTGCAGGAGGGCAAGCTGGAGGAGACGTTGTTTAGTGGTGATTTCAGACGAGGGCAGTGCCTCCTGCTCAGCCCAGTGCTTCAGTCCCAAGGTGCTTGTTTGAGGTGAGTTGTTCTGCAGAAAACCTCAGTGCTTTTGCTGCTGAGGTGATGAGAAATGGAAAGAAGGGAAACGTGAGATGGCAGCTGTAACCTCCTTTCTGGCCTGGTACTGCTGCTTCCCTGATCAAAGCTGCCATGGCACACCTGCCTCATGCCAGTGAGGCTGGATCTGTGATAGCTCCTGGTTATTTATACAGAGCCTGTGGGAAGCACAGTGCACAAAATAAACCGGCTCCTTTTCAGTCATGCGGTGTGAAAGGTTGAAGGGAAATGGCAACATTTATACTTCTGTGCCTCATTATATAATGTATCCATGGAAAAAACCTTTCCTTGGCAAAGCCACAGGCAGCAGTGGAGCCTTTTGTTGGGTATCTCACTGTGTTTCTTTGACTAAAACAGATGCAACTGTAGCTCCTAAGCAGAGTGAGGAAGTGCCAGGGAAATGGAAAGGTACTGGAAAGCTGTGTGCTGTGCTTTGCTGGAGTCCAGGTGTGTGAGGAGATGATTTAAAAACAACATTATAATTCAGATGGAAGATTGATCAATTCAAGTAGGAATGCTTTGGAGGGAGACTGAGCAGCTGCTCCGTGTCCCGTGGTGCTGCAGAACAGTGTCTTTCCACAAGAGTCTGTTGTGTGCAATTAAAGCTGCAGGGGTGGTGTCAGAGCTCTGAGAACCCCCCTGACCCCGGTGTGTGGTTCTGTTCAGCTGCAGAATGAAGAGGAGCCGGGTGAGGCCGTGCCGGCAGTGAACGATGCCCCTCCACCCTACAGCAGCATTTCTGCAGAGAGCACAGGTACTGTCACCTGGGCAAAGGGCTGGCACTGCTCTGCTGTCACTGATGGCTCTGCTCACCCACGGCTGGCACTGCAGCACCTCCCCAAGCTGCAGGGATCAGGATTGATCCACACAGCCTGCTGGTACTTGTGGTTTAGGAGATGCAATTTGGCTGCGTTCATCTGATGTCATCCCATCAAGGGGTGTTCGAGTTACAGTTCGCAGTGTTCTCAGTAAATTGAAGACGGTTAAAAATCAAAGTGCTGTGAGCATTTGTGGTTCCCCTCTCATTATCTGGCATTTGGATGATGCTGTGCCCCTTCCTTAAAGGATTCGTTACTTAAAGGGGTTTAAGAATTCACTTTTCCTGCACTTTCCAATAACTAAGCACTTGGTCATAAGGATGGGACTTTGAATCATCCTCCTGTCCTGTCACTAATAATTTTAATAACCCCTTGGATCTGGAAACATGACTATTTCTGAGTATCCAAGTCAGCAGAGGCACAGTATGTGGTGTTTTAAGCAGAAGTACAGCCAGAGCTGTTCAGTGAGTGTTCTGTGGATTGCTGGCTGGTAGAGGAGCTGCTCCTGTGCTTTTCACATTCTGCTTTGGGCTGGCAGGAGGCTGGAATGGGTGGAAGGGTGGGGAATGGGGCTCACTGGGAGTCACCAGGAGCACTGCTCATTCCCAGCATGGTGTTCTTAAGGAAGTGCTGATGACCTCCTGTGTAAAACCTCCTGTTTTTGTGCAGCCTATTTTGACTACAAGGATGAGTCAGGGTTCCCGAAGCCGCCGTCCTACAACGTGGCCACCACTCTGCCCAGCTACGACGAGGCTGAGAGGAGCAAGGCTGAGGCCACCATCCCCTTGGTTCCTGCCAGGGTGAGTGTCCCTGCCTGGCTACAATTGCAGCTTTAACTCCTGCTCATCATCCGTCACGACTTTTACAATTTGTGTCGAGTTTTTTGTGTTTTTGAAGCTTGCTGGGGTGGTGAGATTCCACACTCCCGAGAGTCCTGTGGCTAATCTTTGTTTTTTTTTTTCTTTTTAATTTTCCTCTGTGATGATGTCAGACATCTCAGTAATGCCAGCATGTGCTAGCCAGATTAGCTTGGCAAGCTGACAGAGGGACTGTACACTGACACTGGGGTTTTTGTTGGTTTTTTATTTCTTTTTTATTTTTAAAAAAGATTTAGGATTAATTCTTCAGCTGTCTGGCATATCTACCCTTGATACTCCTGCTGCTTACTTAGTTGACTTTTCTGGAGGTCAGTGTAGCTGATACAAGGATGATAAAACCATTCTGTCAGAATGATTTCTTTTTGTTTTTTCAACATTATCTCTTGTTCAGCCATTCCCTCCACCCCTGCTAGCATTAGAAGTCCACTGCTCATTACATTTCTTCACAGAAGCCAAATTCCTTGCTGAGATGATAATTTTTTGATGAGTTGAAGAATTCTTCACAGTGAGAACAAGAACATGCTGGATCTTGACTGTGTTAAAAATAAAGATACATTTCCTATTATATAGATAACATTTCATGCCCTGCACCATTTCAGGATGAGAAACAGGAATTTTTTTGTGCTTGCATTTGTAGCTTTTTGAGATTTAGGATTGCAGCCCTTTTTTTGAAGAGTCACACTCAGAAGTGGGGTTGCTGTAAGGGCTGGACTGACCTAAATCACCCCTGTGCTGCCTCCCTGTGCTTTGCAGGATGATGACTTTGTGACACGAGATGACTTTGATGACACTGACCAGCTGAGGATAGGAAATGATGGCATTTTCATGCTGACTTTCTTCAGTAAGTACCTGATGGAATGAACTTTTCTTCAAGCAGTGACCCAAAATAGTTTGGGTCACATTTATGTTTGCGTAGCACCGGGAAAAACCTGTGTGCAAGGGGTTTATGTTTGTTTTTTTAGGTTTGTTTTTTTTTCCTTGGAATATAAAGATGTCTTGACCTGCTGCTTTTCTCTTGCTTTCCCAGTGGCATTCCTCTTCAACTGGATTGGATTTTTCCTGTCTTTCTGTCTGACTACTTCAGCTGCAGGACGATATGGGGCCATTTCTGGGTTTGGTCTGTCTCTTATTAAGTGGATCCTTATTGTCAGGGTGAGTTGTGTGGTGCAAAACACTGACACTGACATTGACACTGCTACACAGACACTGATACTCTTTTTCTTCAGCAGGTTTTTATCTCATACTGAAGTTAGTGATAAATTTAGGGGTTTTTTTAATAATGAAATCATTTTGAGCTACTCATTCACTAAGAACAGAGCTTTTTCATAATTTTATCCTGTTTATATGCTGGAATTACAATTGTAGTAAAAGAAAAGAAAGATTGCACACCCAGCTATGCTTTGGGCATGCTCCATCCCTGGAAGTGTCCAAGTTTAAGCTGCACAGAGATTCCTGGGATAGTGGAAGGTATCCCTGTCTGTGGCAAAAGAGAGGAGATGAAGGATTTTTCCAACCCAAGCCACTCTGGGATTCTGGGATTCATTCTGAGTGTCTGACAGAGCCACTGGCTTGGATCAGTGCTGGATCAGAGCGTGGTTTTGTGCTGAGCAGCAGCAGCAATGCTCTGACCCTGGGAAAACATGAGCCCGGGCAAAGCCAGCCCTGCCTTAGGCTTTCCCGTGGAAATGAGGAAATTCTCTAAAATGCTGGCTGGGTGATGAGCAGAGGGAAGCAGGGCTGTGGGGAGGAGTGAGGTGTGGAGCTGCAGTGGGAGAAGGCCGTGGGTGCCCTCTGGTGCAGCCTCCCTGCGCCACAGGAGCAGGCACCAGCAGCGAGCTGCCACCCTGCTCTGCGGTTTTTTGGCTCTTACATTTTTTGGAGGGATTGGGAGAAAATATTTCCCATCGGGAAATATTCCCATCGGATGGTGCACAGACATTCCAGGCTGAAAGTCGAATTTCAAGCAAAGCAGCTCGTTGGCTGTAAGTAGAAGTAGAGAGCATTGATGTCAGAGCTGTCATTTCCTACCCTGTCTTTTGGGGCTGGGAGTTCTGATTTGTAAATACAGCATCTCTCCACTTTCTATAGACAGTTTTTGTGATCATCTTGGCACAGAGGTGTTAAGAACTATTTGCTGGATTAAGAGATGTGACAGAAGGAGGTGGCGTTATCAGTGGATTTGCTTGAAACGTCAGTAACGAGTTTATCTTTTGTTAGGTTTTTAAACTTGAATAGAACAAACCCAGAGCAGTGATACTGTGTTTATACTGAAATTGTGAACTTCAGTGCTCTCATAGGGTTGGTAGCTGTCATTTAATAGCAGTAATTTTCCCAGCTGGGAGTCTTGTCAGTGGATTCCACAGGTGTGGGATTTCTTTTCCAACTTTTACACCATCCAACCTGACTGTAATGAATGTTCTGCACTGCTGCAAACCTGCTCTGCCCTTTCAGAAACTGCAGCTGTGCTTTATAAGCATCCAGGACACAATTTAAAACAGGAATATTTGCCCAGTAGTGTCCCTTGTGCCAGAGTTCATAGTTGGGTGTTGAATCTGTCCCATTCCCCTTGTTAGAGCTGGTGCAGAAAAACTATAAATAACAGTTTGTGGAGGTGACTGATTCCTGCAGCTGGTGGAACACCGCATTCCATGAGATCTCCTGTGTGCAGCCCTGATCTGGTTACTGCTGGAATTGATGGGAATAGACTTTGGTTCACAAATGTGCTCTAAGCTGTATTTTTTTGCCTGTTTTTCAGTTCTCCACCTATTTTCCTGGTTACTTCGATGGCCAGTACTGGCTTTGGTGGGTCTTCCTTGTACTAGGTGAGTGTCTGGTGGGGGGAAAAGATGCTTAAATGCTCTGTAAAGTCAGTTAGGATTTTGTGAGCATTCCTGGCTGTTAAATATGTGTATGTAGATGTACAGGTTAAATGTGACCCTCACACTCCCCTGACTGAACACATTCAAGTTTTAAGGGCACATATAAACACTGTCCTTGTGTTGCCAGTTCTTGGTGGCAGCATCCTGATACCATCCAGAAGTAAAGAAGAGAATAATGCTTGTTACTGATGTTGTGTCTGCTCTTGCATCTGAAATGGAAGAGTGGATTGTTGCCTTCCTCGTTTTATTTTCTTCTTCCTGCTTTGGGAGTGACTGGATCTTGTTTGCAATCAAAAGTTTTGTGATTGCCCAAGGAAAGTTTGTTTTTGAAGTTACCCAAAATGGAAAGAGGAGGTGTTACTGCTACCAAAAATAATTACTGTGATCAGCTGCTGTGCATCCCAGTGATGAGGTCCCTCTGTAGTGGTGGCAGGGAGTTCAGCTGCTCCCTCTCATTGAAGAAACATCTGTGTTAACTGGACAAATGTGTCTCTCCCCTGCAGGTTTTCTGCTGTTTCTCAGAGGATTTATTAATTATGCAAAGGTTAGGAAGATGCCAGACACGTTTTCCACTCTCCCCAGAACCAGAGTTCTCTTTATTTACTAAAGGTAAATGTTCTGATTTCCTAAATTTGTTCTGCTTTGGTTTTATCTTTATTTAGTGACTTTTCTAGGCTACACTTACCATTGCTTGAGTATTTTTAGAACTCTAGGAAGCAGGGAACAGTTGTTTCTTAGTATCCCCTACCCAGCTCCTGAGTCTGCAGAGCCCAGATTGACCTGATGGGAGGCAGAGGAACACTGGACATTTCTCCCTGAGTTTTTGCTGTGAGGAATTGGATATTCATTTGATTCCATGGCTAGATACTTTGAGAACAAAACCTCTGCCCCTTGGTCCTGCAGTGTGTTTGGCAAATGTGTCTTTGAGAATAAATCACATACCTGAAACACGTGGTGTGTCCCAAACCTGAGGAGAGGTCACAAAATGTTGTTAGAGGGGTGTGCCAATGCCTTTGGCTTTTGTCCCAGAACCAGCAATTTGTCTGAATTCTGCTGTTTGAAATTGCTGCCAGGTTCCTGAAGAAATGACAGCCTTGCACACCTTTGCTCTCCTCAGACCTCTCCCACACACCTGAGCTGTCCTGCCTGAGCATCCTGCAAAAACCTGACTGCTTGGGAATCCTTTGCTTCAGTGCTGAACCTCAGCCTGGCTGCCCTAATGGGCCTTTAAAGGAGGAGGCTTAAGTAGCTGAAGCCTGGGAGCATAATTTCCTGCTCACAGCAGATAATGACCTGGCATTAACTGTCCCTCCCTGAGGGGAAGGAAATCCTGGAATAGGTTGCTTCCCAGCTGGGGAATGCAACATGATGCTCCCTTTAGAAATATCATAATAACACTCCGTTCCCCCCAGACAGAGGCAATTGCAGCTGGGACAGTCAAAGAAACCAAACCAACCCCAGCTTTAAATTGGGGGTCATTAAATTGTTGAGATTTGAAAACCGAGCCTTGGGTTTCCAAATGTGCTTCCCTTTTATTAGAAACTGCAAATTGCCCAGGATTCTACTTCACTTCCAGTCTGTGAGGAGAACCTGCAGCACAGAACAGCCTTTGTGCAGTGTTTTTCTCTGGTGATAGTGGGTAAAAATAGTTCAGCCAATTCCTTTACGTGTTTCAGTTCTGTTTAACAAAGTTCTGGTTTGTGACCTCCTCCAGGATCTGTAATATCCTCCCAGATTCCTGCTGAGTCACCAGAGGGTTGATTTCCCTCAGTTTATGGTCACAGAATGTGAGCATTTAAAGTTAGCTTTACCTCTGTATTTTGCCTGACTGAACAATTTTTTTTTTTTTAAAAATTGCTTCTTCACTAAAACTTTATTTTTTATTTCCTAAAGGAATTTTGTGGGTTTTTTTTGCACAGACTTTTCCATGTTTGAAATTTGAAATTACAGTTTTAGAGATCTGGTTTCACTCCCTGCCTGTGGAGGTGTAAAGTGTTTAAATTCTTATTTATGTGTCATTTTAGTGCATTTTCAAAGAGCACTTCCTCTTTCAGATATGCTGAGATAGATGTCCAGAATAATTCATAAATGTTATAACTTTGAAAGTAAATCTTTAATCCTGAATTCTGAGTGAAGAAACCACAAAAGACTTGGATTTTTAGTGTATTGTTGTCCTTAGATGAGATTTCCTCTTCAGGCCATGATGCAAAAGACACAGTGAGGGGTTATTTTTATTTTAGAGCAGGGCTAATTTTTAGAAAATTAAGAGGGGAATAATGAGTGCAAACCAGAAAATACAACCTGGCGAAATGACTCTGGAGTTTACTATTCCAGCTGTGCGTGCAGTACTAGACACAATCCTGGCATTATCCTCTAAAATACTCACAGATTCTTGAGCGTTTTGCTGGAGTCACGTCATTGTGTGCTGAGACACTTCATAAGCCCTTAGACATCCTGTGCTGTGTGAACGACATCCTCCTGTTATCCAAAATAACCCTCTGACTGCTGTTTCGGTGTTCAATATCCTTCTCCAACAGATGTTTTCTGGCAAATGTCTTCCTGCATTAGTGAAATCCCCCCCAAGAAGCAGCAGGACACCTGCAGGAAGTGAATCAAGGCTCTGGAGCAGAAGAAAAAATAATCACCTGCTTTAAAATAAATAAATAAATAAAAGTACTGTTGGAAAAAGAAAAAAAAAAAACAGGAGAAGCATTTCTTTCTATTTGTTTTTAGGTGTAAAATTTTAATAATTAACGCAGAGTTCTGTAATTGTTGACTCATTAGTGGCTAATGTTGGAAGGAGCTCTTGCAGTGAGTCTGTGACTGCTGGTGAAGCTGCTCAGCCGAGTTTGTGGTGTTTGGGCAGCAGGAGCCGTCCCGGGGCCAGCAGGGGCCAGGCTTGCTTTAGTTCCTCCTCCAGCCAGGGAGCTGCTGGGC